>CBVK0100321716.1:0-11276 GCA_900067695.1 Picea abies
TAAACCATTGATCCTACACACACATTAGCAGCGTTTCCTAGACTAGCCAAGTCAGGAACATTACACTCAGGGAAAAATTGTCCCAATTCCAACACTCGAAACTAGACACATGATGAAATGCAAATTGAAATACACAACTATATATTTGAGTCTTGTAGGAACCAAATAAGAACAACCAAAAAATAATAATAGCCAAAATAGATGAATGAATCTTACCCAGTTTGCTTGAGATTCACATGACTTCCAGGAGCACCTGAATCAAGGACTGAGATAATCCAAGGAGGGAGTTCAAATCTTCGTCACCAGAGATCTCAAACTCAATCAACCGAGAAGGTGAAACTATCTTGAACCCAACACCTAGATTATCAACCAGAAGTAGAAGCTCATTCTTGATTTAGTGCAAGCTGAGGTGAAAATGTTGGGGTTGTCATAAAGGCCCAACCCCTCTTCTCCCAATTTCCCTCATTGCTAGTAAATTTTCAAGGTAGAGGAAACATAAACCAGAGAAAATATTAATGCTTACATGTAATAGAGGAGGGATTGTGTCCTTGTGAGTCCTTTACACACTTGACAATGAGTTTGAGTAGTGTCAAGACATGGGCTTATTAATTGCGTGGCTACATGGATTAATTTCCAACTTGGTAAAAAACATTAGGGGATATATGAAAATTTATGACCCCCTTTTTTTAACAAGACCCCCTATGATAGAGTGGTTGCTTCATTTGCTAGACGGTCAGCCTAAGAATTGAGATCACTAAACACATGGTAGAATGAGACCCTAGACAGGTGTTGAGCTACCTTGTTGATTCTTGCAATAATTGAGGCTAAATTGTTGTCTTTTAGAGTTGATTGCTAAACCAAGGATTTAATGATAATGCTATAATCCCCAATTATGATCAATGATTCAATATTGGAGTTAATTGCAAGGATAATGCGACCCTGTAGTAGAGAATAGGCTTTATCCTGGTTATTGGTTGAAGTTATAATCCCCTAGGAAAAGGATAATTCTTATTTTCCCTTGGGATCAAGAATGACCCCCCCACTCCTACCACCCCTTCAACAACATTATTTCATTGACTGCTACTATTGTTATTTTAATTTTTTTTTTTATATATGTTTTTAAGGCTATTATAAATAAATATCATGAATGTACTTTACATAGTGATATATATATATAATTCGAGGAAATTTACTTGCGGAAAAACCCTTTGAATACTTCCCCATGTTCCAAGGATGGTTAGCGGGGTAAACCGTCAGCTCTGATTATGGAGCCTCACCCCAATGGAATCAAGAGAGTCAAATTGTGACCAACAACAAGCATGATACACTCACATCTGTCTCTAGATCAATTGAGCTAACCCTCGGGGATATATATGTGTGTGTATGTGTGTGTGTGTGAAATTTACATCCTTTTGGGTACGAGGTTAGTATTTAGTTTCATGTGTGAGAATAAGGTTAAGTGTTACTTGTAAGTACATGATCTCTCCATTGGAGCCTCAATAATGAATAACATGGGATACTGGTTGCAGATATTTTCTTGGCTAAAACCACTTTTTGTCTTGGAATATGACTTAAAACTACCTATGATTGGCCAAGAACTCATCTTCCTTAGAGGAAAGGAAACATGTTAATGGTCCAAGACTGAAAGGCATCTAGAAAGAGTGGAAGTCTTGCCCCTTGCAAAGTGTTAACAAGTTATTTTAAGTGGTGTGATTTTCCTAAAATTTAATGATGCATTTGCATGTTTTGAGAGTAACTTATTTAAATCCTTTGTAAATCAACAAACCAGAGTTGTGAAAAAATTTTCCACCTTCAAAAAATTAAATAAATAAAACTTCACATAAAGTTTAAAAGTAACTATTATATTTAATTCCTCATGGGAAAGAGGTTAAATTATGATCGAGCATAGTATCTGATCTCACATATGGGATTAAGGATAGATGCTACTTGAAAGCACATGATCCCACTATTATAGTCTAGGTGATGGCAATACGAGATACTGGATTTCTTGCAGATGCTATCTGGGTTGAAATCACATTTTTGGTCTTGGAGTAAAACCTAAAACTATTTTTGATTAGTTAAGAGCTCATCTTCCTCGGACATAAGGAAACATGTTAACATTCCAAGACCCAGAGGCATCTATAAAAAATGAAAGTATGCCACCTTATATGGACTACCAGTGGGTCATTTCAAGTGGCATGGTTTTTCTTGAATAAAGACGATGAGTTAGCTCACATTCACAGATAGCAACAAATGATGGTAGTCCTCATTATTGATCATCAACTAAATTATTAAAATATATATAGTTAATTGTATTGTTGCTTCTTTTTTTTTAACCTGGATCAAGGAATATTTGTATTAAAAGTGGAAAAACATGACAATAAGTTATAGAGAGAGCTGATATGTTGTTTCATAAAATACCCTGTTAGCACCATTATCAAAATTTTCATGTTTTCTACTACAAACGTAAGTCTTTTCACTCTTTTCAGTCTCACTGCTACTACACAAATACTAATAATGTAGGTATATTTCCTATAGAAAACATTCAATATATATATGTTTATAAGACATGATTAAGAGATTTAATGCCTCTTGGATCCTTTGACTGTTGACAAACTTTTTTCTTTTTCACTTGCTCCTCTGAGTATATTAGATTTCAGGCCTGACTTCTCGTTACCATTGGTTGAGATGTTGGGGATTTTTTCTTCTTTCCTATTGTCTTCCAATCTACCTGTGTATTTGATGGGGTCTTCACTATTCTTGCCAGTTCAAAAGAGTCTTGATCTGGAGGTTATGGTTGCTCTAATGCCTCTACTCCTTATTCCACATTTTTCTCATTAGAAGGGATGTCCTTGATTTCTTTTGGTTTTGTCTTTGAC
Organism: Picea abies; assembly: GCA_900067695.1. NCBI lineage: Eukaryota > Viridiplantae > Streptophyta > Pinopsida > Pinales > Pinaceae > Picea > Picea abies. The sequence goes on from CBVK0100321716.1 coordinate 2,880, forward strand.
TCATCCATATGAAAGTTAGAGTCATCTGGCTCATCCTTTCTAATAATTTGATGTTCTTCCTTGGTGCGAATCCACCAAGTTGACTTATGTTGGTTTTTCTTGGATTGCCTTAGTATTTCCGGGCATTGAGCTACCATATGACTTGTTTCAAAACAAACTCTGCAATGAAAATATACATTTTCATAATCAACTTTTGAGACCAGGGGGAATTTTCACATATAAGGTTTATTTCTGCCAAAAAGCCTTTGTTGAAGTCCATTTCCACATATATTCAGGCATATGAGGAGATACTTTAGTTCTTAGTTTCCTTGCTTTTGTAATGGAACTTTTCGAGGGGATTTCCAATGGCTTGAAGAGAGGGTAAACCCCAAAGATGCAGAGGTAGGTTTGGAATTCTAACCCAAAAAAAAATCCGAGGACAAGGAATATGTCAATGGATCGAAGGAAGGGGTCCAAGGTTTCATGCATAAACTAGATTCCCCCCAAAACTAGGGACTCAATTTTAATATCAAATCCTTGTCTTCAACAAGATTGAAAGGCACGATAAAAAAACCCTTTGCACATGGGTAGATAAAAACTTCCTCTTTAATCTCAGGTTTCCAAAAGTCTAAAATCCTTTTGTGTAGGTCGACTACACATGGCCAAAGACCATTGAAACGACATATCAATGTTTTTTAGCTATAGATGGCAGCCTTAGAGACAATGTCTTTCTTAAGAGGAATAAAGATTGTTGGAGATTCTTGAACCAATATACGATTAGAACAAATCTACACAATATCACTAAAAGAGGCCTTACCTAGATTTTTAGAGGATGGAGTAGGGGAGTAGGCTCCTATTAGCACTAGAAGCAACCTTCAGATTGCATTGGAGGTAAGCCCAATACCCATCAAATTTTTATGTCATAGGTTGGTTTTAAAGAGGTCAAATGGGCGCAAACTCAAGATGATATCGTTTTAACTCAAAAAAATGGTCTGTTATGCACCTATAGGTGAGGTCTTGATTAACTCCAGTCATTAAGTTGGAGTAAGGGTGAATAGGAGGAAGATTTAGTGAGAAAGGTGTAGAGGTCTGCTATGATCATTGGGTTTTCTAGCAGCCCAAGGAGGAAAAACTTAAACACAAGGTCCTCTTGGATTCAAATTTCAAGGAAGCTGAAAGAACTCATAACAATACTATAATGACTGGGCTTGACACCCATAACTGTTCTCAGACGGTGCCAATGACTTCTGTGAGTCCATCCTGGTGCCTCGAGGCCATGAATGGTCTTTGTTTGAGACCAATGCGAGCTCTGCAGGTGGCAGTCTGATAACGTATGTGCAGGGGGCAGCCAGGCGCTGCTCTTGGATAGGATGTTAATGAGCACGTGATTGTGGGGCCGCTCAAAGGTGGTTTAGATTTAGACCACTTTTGGGCCCGCAATCCATCTCCGTTTGCCACGTATCGCTTTTGACTTACCATGGTTTCAATTGTGGGACCGCTCAAGAAAATTATTGCTGGAGCATGTTGCATTCCCGCAATGGACTGTGGTCGTCGATATCATGATCTCGGATGAGGCTTCACGATCAACAACTCAAATCTGCCCCCTCCAAATCAATGGATTAGATCTTCCCCTTCAAAACAACGGTCGAGATTTGCTTGGTGGATCGGCCTTCGGGGCTTTCAATAATCAAACTCTATTTTCTCCAAGAAAATTTTCCGGAGCTAGGGATCTGACGACACGTGGCTCTTGCTGATCAACGACTCAGATCCATTACGGGCCTTCGGGACTTCGGGCCTTTGCAATGTTTAACTCCCACAATTCTCCAGAGCGTAGAACTTCGAAGTGAGGGATCTGCCTCCACGTGTCCTCAGCTTTTGATGGCTCAAATTATTTTGGGAGTTCGGGTTTTGACACTATACTTCATGCAACTTTTAAGATTTCGAACGCCCGTGAGTTGCTAATCTGAACTCCACATGGAATTCCCGCCATTGAAAGCTGAACCCGCCTTAGCTTGATTCGGGTCCAGAACGAACCGCTTTGAGTGTCGCGCTTTCAGCCTGCGACTGCGGCCTGTGTAAACAAAGACTTGGACGATTGGATAGGGGCTGGGAAAACAGGAAGACCGTGGTACTTTAAACACAAAGTGGGGCAAACGAAAAATGATTTTACAAGCCGAAGAGGAAACAACTTAAGAATTGGTCTGCGAAAGGAGAGAGAGTAGGCAAAACACAGCCTTAGGTAGAAACCACAACCCCGTAGGACTCTGACAAGTTTGTGTGATAACAACTCCCATATAAAGAACAGGGGTGACAATTAAGTCATAGCCATCTCCAAGGAAGGAGGTTGCAACTGTTACAAGGGAAGACACCATCGTCCTTGGGCCATAAACATAAGCACCACGAGCAACAATCATCGCAGTTGAAACAATGAAACAATAATGTAAAACGGAGCTAGCCATGGCAAGCCTGGCCACTGAGGAGGGTTGAAGGTAATGTGTGTGTACAACTAGTTGATGCTACCGTGAAATGCCAAGCAAGGGTTTTTATGATGTGATTCCATCTTTGCTTTTATTTTTTAACAATAGAAGCATGTGAATTAAAAAATAATGAATTTAATTTTTTTGAAGTTGATTATTAGATTGTCACTCTAAACCTCCTAAAAAACCAATTGAAAAATAAATCTACGATGGAATATTATTACCAAACAAGTTAGGTTAATTCCTAACCCGAGACAATTAAAATATGAGAAAAAACATTAACAAGTTAGGTTCATTCCTAACCCGAGACCATTAAAATATGAGAAAACACATTAACTTTTAGAAGACAATAAAGAACTCGAGTGGTTTGTCATAACTTTTGAAAGGAAATCAATTATTGTCTTTTGGCTCAATTTTACAAGGACATTGATGGGTTTTAAAAGTTATTTGGTGTACAAAGGTTCTCTTTATACACCTTTCTATCCAACCTTCAAATCTTTGAATGTTTGTGTTAAAGCTATATGATGGGATTTAAAAGTTATTTGGTGTACAAAGGTTGTGTGTTTATACACCGTTCTATCCAATTTTGAAATCTTTGAATGTTTGTGTTACATCTATATCAATGGGTTGGAGCATATAAATAGATTCCCTTTAAGATTAATACATTTTCAATGGGTTGGAGCATATAATAGATTTTTGAAATCTTTGAATGTTTGTGTTACATCTATATCAATGGGTTGGAGCATATAAATAGATTCCCTTTAAGATTAATACATTTTCAATGGGTTGGAGCATATAATAGATTCCCTTTAAGATTAATACATTTTTTATATGAATTTTTTTAATGATATAACTCACAAGGACAAGATCTCATGACAAAACAAACTAGAAAAATATTGAGATGTACTTACCATTATAACTTAGCTATATAACAAAATTAGAGAGAGTTTTTTTTTATGACAAAGGGTGGGGGCAATTATGTATTTAAATGGGTGTATTTTATTCAACTTAATAGTCATGATGGTTTTTTCATTGGAGTTGAGAACTTTCATGATTGGGAAGCAACATTTGGATCCCCTTTAAGATTAATACATTTTTTATATGATTTATTTTAATGATATAACTCACAAGGACAATATCTCATGACAAAACAAACTAGAAAAATATTGAGATATACTTACCATTATAACTTAGCTATATAACAAAATTAGAGAGAGTTTTTTTTATGACAAAGGGTGGGGGCAATTGTGTATTTAAATGGGTGTATTTTATTCAACTTAATAGTCACGATGGTTTTTTTCATTGGAGTTGAGAACTTTCATGATTGGGAAGCAACATTTGGATCCCAATCATGGTAGTGGGATGTTGGATCTCACCATTTGTGGAAAATGAATGGTGAGTGCTAGTAGTAAGGGACTTTGTTGACATGATAGACATTATTTTTAATCTATATGTAATAGTGGTAAAGTGAATTTGTAATTATGATTAGATCATAATTAAAAAGGTTTATGCATAGATTTACTAAACTATATTGTTTGTGGAGAAGAAGAACTAGTTGTTAGGTAAAAGAATTTCAACTGTTGTAAGTTGGAAGTTCAATCATATATGAAAAATCATTTATATGTTTGGCTAACATTTAAGGTGACTTTAAACATGAAGACATATATGGAATCATAACGATCAAATTGGATCAAGCACAAGTTTCTAATATCTTTAATAAAAACATATTTATGAGAAAAAAAATATTGAATTTTAATTTAAAAAACAAATTTAATAAAAACATATTTATGAGAAAAAAAATATTGAATTCTAATTTAAAAAACAAATTTATGAGGAAAAAATGTGTTTTATTTTGTCTTTGTTAACCACAAGGAATGATTAAAAGAATTAAATTTTTTTTGGGTTAAGTATTATTATATATGCTAAGCAAGTAGGTTATTATGTTAAGTGAGAAAGTGAAATGAATGATGTTAATATTGAAAATAAAATAATTGAAATTCTAAAAACATATTTTAAAGTCTCATGTAAAGTGAGAAATCAACAAAAGTGGAATAAAGGAAATCAACAAAAGTGGAATAATTGTGTCATTTATTCTTATTCTAAGAATCATTTTTTTAGAAAGTAGAATGAATGGCATCGATGAAAGCACAACAAGCATAACAATGTTGGAAAAATCATTCGATGTCATTTTTTCAAAGTGAAAAGAAAAATAATGGAAAACACAATGACTTAAAATGGTAAATAATGATTAAGTAAAATTATGTAGTGATCTTTAACCCTTATACTTGAATTACAAATAAGGTATTCAAAGAATATAAATGGAGAAAAGTAGATACAAGAGACATATGAGATGAGATATGCAAAATATACCCTTGCATTACTAATTATTAGAGAAAGAAAACAATGTTCACTTGCCTCTTAAGGTAGGACAACTATTGGAACATCAAGTCATGATGGTTCATCACACTTCTCTTGGAAACAATCGATTGAATGATCAACTAGATCTCTACATTATTTGGTTGAGTAGTTGACAAGTCTGTTGGTCGGACAATCAACCCATAGTCAAAGATAGTCGATTAGTGGACCGATCAACCAAGAAATTGACTAGTCATGATGGTTCATCACACTTCTCTTGGAAACAATCGATTGAATGATCAACTAGATCTCTACATTATTTGGTTGAGTAGTTGACAAGTCTGTTGGTCGGACAATCAACCCATAGTCAAAGATAGTCGATTAGTGGACCGATCAACCAAGAAATTGACTACGAGTTGGACACATGGACGATCCAGTCAAGTACCCTTGTTGAGCCGATTGGACAATGCAGTTTTGACAGAGTCAACTCTAACAATTGACGATTATATGTGGACAAGTTCTTCCCGATTGCAAGAAAAATGGCTAGATCTTGAACCTATAAATAACAGACCCCATCGGGTATTATCAATCAAGCGATCAAGTAGATAATGCAGATCAAGATGTCTAATATGCATTGTGATGTTCTGATCATAGTGCATTGTGCTAAAGTGCTACAATGATGTATTTAGACACCACCTCTTTTGTCTTCAAAATTTTATTTCGTCTTTGATTATCTGCAATACTATCTTACTGTTTCATATCAGGTTCCACCCTATTTCCCAACATGGTATCAGAGCCGATGGTTTGAAACCTCACCTATTATTTGCAAACCTTGTTGAGTCAAACCCGTTGTGTGATTGATTATGGACTGGTGGTTTGTTGATTGGAACTTGTTGAAACAAAACAATTTCTGTTTAGATATCGAAGATGGCTTCGAAGATCAATCGTGTAATTCTAAATGGATCAAATTATGCAGTATGGGAACCAAACATGGAAACCTTGTTGAAAATCAAAGGACTGTGGCATCATACAGAGACTACGATTCGATATCCAACTGGTGATCAAGCAAATCTCGTTGTTGATGGAAAGAAGGATGAGGCTATGGGGGTCATCAAGACCTATACCACGAGGGATATTTATTTTCACATTACCGGAATTGTTTGTCCTCATCAATTTTGGAAGAAGTTGAAGTCATTTTTCGACAGAGTCGATGAAATCCACATCATGCAGTTGGGGAAAGAGTTGATCTCTCTCGATCCTCATTCTTTTGACAAAATAAAGGACTATTTGACGTGTGTGAAGGAACTCTAGTTGAAATTGGGAGAATGTGGAAAGAATTATCAAAAGAAAGACAAATAACTCATTGAGTTGGTCCTGATGAATTTGAGAACACCATTCAATGTGTTCATTTCGAATTTCCACACCAACTGGTAGGTACAGAAGGAACATGGTAAGGACTACACCTTTGAAACTTTCTGTGGTATTTTGATCACCGATTAACATAGAATTCTTGAAGAAGGCAAGCTTGGTGGTAAACATCTAGCTCACTTTCTCAAGGGAAAGGGAAAGTTGAATCACAAGGAAAGAGGATGGTTTGATACCTCTATAGAGAGACTTGGATGCCACAACTAGTAACCTAAAGGGAAAACAGATGCACCCCATCAAAGTCGAAAGAATAAGAGATGTCAGTACTGTGGAAAGACTATACATGTGTAGAAGGTTTTCTACAAGAAAATAGACGATTTAGAAGAGAAGGTTAAACGCCTTGAAGGAGATGTGTCTGTTGTTCACCGACCTGCTGATAATTTCACCTTCCAGGTCGAAAATTCTCAAGCCTTGTTGTCTCATTTTGAATAGAACGAATGGGTAGTCAACTCTAGGTGCAATCATCATATTGCTAAGGATGCTTCCTTGTTCACGTCCTTGAATGAAGCCGAGGAGAGGAGTATTTATGTTGAGGATGATTTTACTCTAGATATTGTTGGTCAGGGTGATGTTTCTTGTTGACATGGGAGAATTGTCGATGTTTATCATGTGCCAAACCACAACGCTAATATGTTTTCAGTTGCCCAGTTAACACATACAAGTACGATTGTGGAATTTTGGCTAGATCAGTTCTTTGTTCGAGATTTGAAGAAAGGTTAGTCGATTGTTGCTAGAGGGATTCTTGACTCGAAGGACAGTCTGTATAAATTTTATGACACGACTCGACTTGACACTGAACCGACTGCCCTTGTTGCTCACACCGATGAGAGAAGTCAAAATTGGCATGAATGACTCGAACACCTGGATTTTCAGAGTCTGCAGTCGATGGAAACTAAAAAAATGTTTGTCGGCCTACCTAAAGTGTTTCCCCTAGAAGGAGTTTGTAAAGGATGTGTGTTTGATAAGCATTATCATGCACCCTTTGACTCTGGCAAAGCATGTGTTAAGCCCTAAATAGAGGCACATTACCCCTTAATTGGGGCATATTACATTAGTATTTTTATTTTATTTATGTCAGCCTGGGTCCATTAGTTTTAATTGTACCTTCTAGTCTCCTATATATACCAAGGAGACCTTTTCATTTGTAATCATCTTGTATTTGTAAATTTATGTGGTGTATAAGAAGGTTGCCTCCTCGAAGAGGCTTATTATTTGAAATTCTCTCTTTGTCAAAGTGTTGAGTACTTATTGTGAGGTTTTTTTATGCTATTTTGATATTTAGTTCATAACATTTGGTATCAGAGCTCAAGGTCTTGGGGTTTCACTGCTGCATCTGAGACACCTTTGTATTTTCACTATATATTTTTTTCTACGGTGTTTTATAAGGAACCCCTTGGAGGATACTTAATAGACAGATCAAGTTACTTGGGGTTCAAATTTCAGCTCTCAAGGCCTTATAGTTTTGGAGGTATGGTCTGTGTAAGATAAGGTTCTGGAATCATCCTAAATTTAGTCATCAAGGAATTTTTGCTATAATTTTTTTTTTTATGATGTTTCAGACCCTAAAACCTGGAGGATATTTATAGAAAGTATCAAGGTAGTTGTGATAAATGTTTTAGCTTTTGGGTCATCCTACATTTGTATATAAGCCCTATGTAAGATAGGGTAGTTGACTAGTCATATTAACTAGTCTCAAACAAGTGTTCCGGGTAAAACAATGATATATTCTTCATTAAGTATCCAAATTAAGTGAGACCAGTTGCATTGGATAGTGGATAGTATGTATTATTTCCGGTGCAAGTTTCATAATCAAATACCATATATTGTTCTCTTGGCACTCTTTACAAGTACACTCTCTTGGAAGGGCCAAAAATCAACAAGGTGTGGGGAAGTTACCATAACTTCCACTTGGCACATCCAATTTTGATCAGTTCTATGGAATTGCAGAAAAGACGTATCAGAGAACTACAAAACAAAATTTTCATACCCATAAGGGTCGAAATTTTGGAGATACAATAGAAGAAAAATCATCTAGCAAAACCATCTCGAAATCAAGGTTTAAAAGTGATACTTGGCCAACATGCCACCAAAAAAGGGAACTTATACATTAAATAAGCCTTCAAACAATCTTACTTGGACTCTTGATGAAGGTGAAGAAATG
>CBVK0100321717.1:0-13723 GCA_900067695.1 Picea abies
TGAACTTATGAACTTAAGAACATCATATGACAATTTACCTTTGAAGTTAATGATTGATGTTATGATGCTTTAATGATTGATGTTATGATGTTTTTATGATTAATGTTATAACTTATGATGCTTTAATGTTGAGTGACGAGTCCCACATATGTTTATGATTGATGTTATATGTGTAGTATGTAGTATGTACTAAATGGTTGATGCTTTAATGATCATCGATTCATCACTAATCAATTAGTTATATGATCTTATATCTATGTTTTTATGTTTTTTGCAATTGATTCAACATTCTGCATGTTTTATATATGCATCAAAATATATATTTTTTATGTATTATATAAAAAACGCTCCCGCTCCCGGAGAGTTTTGAAAATCTGCGCTTCCCGCTCCCGCTCTGCGCTCCCAACAGCCTTGGGTGGGAATGTTAGCCACAAACATTTCACGAAAATGAGAAGGTTGGCTCGTGATGAGACCCCCTTTCTCTTGGCTATGCCACCAAGAGCCACTACCCCAGCGTGGTTACCAAATGTTGGTAGTGTCATACCACTAGATGTTCATGGACCTAATAGGCAGGCTCATGATGAGACCTCCTATCCTCTAACCAGGTCTTGTCTTATTGTTTTTTATCTTTTTTATTGCTTTTTCTCTCTAGAAGCTAATCAAGGGACACTGCCCTGGCTTGGTGACCAAAGGTGGCAATGTTACCCACAAGTGCTTTCACGGAAATGAGAAGGTTGGCTTGTGATGAGACCCCCTTTCTCTTGGCCATGCAACCTGTTGTCGTCCTTATACACACTTGCAAACGTGAGCTAAGTCCTGCTCACTTAGTGTGTCCTCGGAGGCACAATGCCTAGGTTCAAAGCCCACGCTGTCACTTTGAGTTGAACCTCTTCCGTCTAAGCTAACTCCTAGGGAAGCCAAGGGGGGTAGACCCTAGTTACTAGATGAGATTTACGATTAAGTGTTCTAGGAGTTGATTTTAATTAGTTAAAAGGTTAAGGGAAATCTAGCCTAAGATATCAATCAGCAAATGCAAGATGCAACTATCTAAGTATGAGAGTCAGACCTTTTCCTAGGGCAACTAAGACTAGTGCCAAAGGTTGGGCAACGGGGTCAACTAAGTTAAGGGGATGTTCGTTACAAGATAATTACAAGTTACAAAGTATTACAACAAGATAGATACAACTAGACACAAATAATATATCAGATACAAAGCTACCTTAGACTGGATACAAGATATACAAAAGAATGCTTAAGATGTACAGATTAAGACTAAGCTAAATACAAGATATACAATATACTAACACGTTTACTCGCATGTGCAGGAATTAAAGATACTCAAGATAAAGCAAACATCAACACATGAAGCCAAGCATGCTCACAACAGATAGAGTTCCATTGGACTGCATTTCAGTGGCCAAGAGACGCAAAGCACTCAAGACCCAATCAAGAGAATGCCTCCAGCTGGATGCCCACTTCTTGAAGGATCACACCACAAGTACAAGAATTAAGGATAGATAAAAATGCGGAAAGCCAAATATTCCAAATGAAAGATGTAACCACTTAGATATTATTTCTACAACACATCAAAGATAGCTTGCATATAAATGTAAATTGAAAGACAGTGAGATCAGTGAGCTTGCAAGTATGTAATTGTATTGTTGATGTTGTAGATTGAAAACTAAATTAAGTGATTAAGTGTGAGATTAATTTTAGCCCTATCTAGGTGTCAACCCAAAAACTCTCCTCCCCCTATTACCAAGTGGTTGTTGGATGCTCAAGAAGTGAGGCAACGAGGCCTACCCTAGCTTCACAGGTCAACCCTAAGGCCGAGTACTCCGAAAAACTTTTCGTTGCTTTCCTCAAAGCCCCAGTTTTTAAATGGCGAAGATGGCGAGTTATGGTGTCCTATTAAGTCTAATTAGTTTATTTTAGACCTATGAGCTAAATATTGTGAAGTGTGATTGAGTGCTTGTAGCTTGCTCAACAAAAGATTGTCAAAATGCTGAAACTGAAAGATAAGCAGGCTGATGCCTTTAAACAACAAATTGCAAGTTAAAATTTAGTTTCCGGAAAAGGCCTTGGTGACCCAAACCAAAATTAACGATTGAGTTCTTAGTTTATTAGATTGCACATATGAAGTGTAAGAACCGAAAGTAACTTGCAGAATTGTAAAAGATGATTACTTTATGCCTTTATGAAACTAGTGTTAGCATGCACATGTGTAAGATAAAGATTAGAGAAATTGAAACTTTCATGCAACGGAAAATAAAGATCTAACCTAAGCCACCACGGGCTCTAAGCTAGCATGTGTTATGAGATCTACTCTAGATTATTTTAAGTTAAGCGTGCATGTAGAAATCACAACTAATCTAGCTAAGCTTGGAAGGAAAGACAGAAAAGAAAACTAATCTAAACTTGCAAAGTAAGGACTGAAGGAAACGAAAGCAAGCCACTTGGGTACAACTCCTTCGGGCTTGCGTTTACAGTATTTTAGAGTAGATTGGGAAGAAGAAAACGTTACCACAGTGAAAGGAGTTGTTGGAGGGTGTGTTGTGTGTGTAATGTGGGCAACATGCCCTCTTGTCCTGGTAAGAACCTGCAAAAATCAGCAAGCTATTGCTTGCTGATTTGAGCTACAACACACTTAGCAAAGTTATGAAATTTATGTTTTTAGGCAGAAATTTCGTGCGTACAAAAAACCAGAAAATTGTATTGATTAAGTGACCAATCTAAGCATGTTAGATACAAAAAAACCGAATCTGAAAGAATGAGGAAGAAGGATAGACAATGCTAGTGAAGTGTAAGCGAAGATGAGGGTACATTCATCCTTGAAGCTATCCCAACAACTTCATAGAGGTGACCTGCAAAACTTAAACCAGAAGTGAGATGGAACAACAGATAATATCCTGCATGCATAGACAATACAACATAGTTTCTATTATATAAGCATGCACAAAATATATAGGTGGGCAACTACACTATTGTCTCACCTAGCCTAGTAAACTAATTTACTTGAGCAACTATTTACCAAAACACATAAAGATTCAAAATGATATCACCTCACAATGAGTGATAAATCCAGACTAATCATGAACACCACAGTATCCTCCAAAGCAGTTTCTGTATTATTAAATGGGAAGAGGTTGTAGCATCAATGTTGCTACAAGCTCTTCAAGAACCAAAACCAGTGAAGCAGTGCGAAAGTAATGAGAGAAAGAGAGATTGTGATGGAGAGAATTTGGTAGCATAACAATACTGTCAAGAATGATGTTAAATGAGAGAGTGAGGAGTCTCTTAAATAGCCTTGGGAGACCAAGAGACCCCTCTTGGATCTTTGACAAGTGTCAAACATCCAAGGGACCAGACAACTCAAAGACAAAAACGAGCCAATGAGAGACTAAGCTTTTAGGGTGAGGGGGAATGGCAAGAAGGGGCGAATTAGCAAGAGGAGGAATCCCACGCTTAGTTTAAAGGGAGAGTTTCTTGCTTTCATGGAGGATGTTTCCATCTTCCATGAGCTTTATCCAATTCACAAAAGGGAAAGCGTGAGCTAGGAATGGAAAGGCGTGAGTGTGGGTGAAGAGTGTGGGAGGAAAGCGTGAGAGTGGATGAGGGTGTGTGGGAGGAGAGTATGGCACACGCCTAAATGGCATGTGATTGGTGGAGGAAGGGATGGTGCATGAGGGAAGAAGGGTCCTACGACCCATTCAATGGTAAGTTTCCCACATTACGTGTGATACGTTCAAGCTTACGTGAGGGAAACGTGAGGTAAGGAGGAGGCAATGCATGAGGTAAGTGTGTGACGTCCACACTCTAATGTGGGACGTGGATGGGAGAGGAAAGGTCGTGTGAGTGGATAGAGGAAGGGCGCACCTCATAAGGAGGGGCCCTCAACCAATATTTAAAACGATTTATTAAATAAAGCGTGGAGTGGGGATGTATTACCCAAATGAGTTACATAGGTTTTAAGTTGGAAAAAAATTAAAAGGTGGGTAAGGGGTAGGTAAAGGGTTAGGAATGGTGTGGGTAGTTTAGGTGGGGCCCTCTCAACATTATTTTCACCTTTACTTCACTTAATTTGGTCCACTATTACAAAATTTACATTTTCCCATGTTCTGGGTTTGGCAATTAAAACCGCCATTTCCCGAAAAAAACTCCTAAGTGGACAAACAACCTAGCAAAACTTGTCCCACTGAGTTGAAACTTGGCCCACGGGTGTAGGGGGTCTCATTACCTTTCTTTTGAGTACAAATACCCCTATCAAAAATCCCGGGACCTAAGTTTTACATTAATTACCCAGAATTAATTAATTAATTAATTCAGAACCTTAAAAAAAACCTAGCTAGACTTGACGGAATTCCACGAAATTCCGCATGTTGTCTTACATGGTCATTTACAACGTTCCTAAACACTAAATACCTAGGAATGACTTCATTAGAACGCCTTTCACCACTTTGGAGGATTTATTGGGTGGGAGTGAAAAACTCAAGGGAGATTAACCCGGCTAGTTAGGCCACATTAACCTCCTGAGGATAAAAAACACTCAACGAAAGGAACTCTCCTAATGAAGAAACCCTAAGGAAACTGACCTAACATGATCCATGTAGACCTATTACATTATAAACTCGCGCAGGGGTGCGGTAATCCCGCTTACAAAACTGTGTGCTAGAGCAAAAAATGCCCTGTAGAACCAAAAAGTCTTCGACATGTTTGCATCTATTGATGCATATCTTCATGATACATGGAGTTGACCCCCTAGTTGAAGAGACGATCAACACAACCAAGAGCCACTACCCTGGCGTGGTGACCAGATGTTGGTAGTGTCATACTGTTAGGCACCCATGGACCGAATGAGCTGGCTCGTGATGAGACCCCCCATCCCTCAACTAGGTCTTGATTTATTTTTCTATGGGTCCCTTTGTTTCTTGCTGAGAAGTCTTTTATTGCTTTCTCAGGGAACCCTAGTGTTGTCGTCATCTTCTTGTGCTATAAACACCTTTGTGTAGCTTTCGTTTTACTTTTAAAGCAATTGAATGGTTGGTTAAGGCATTGTCTATAAAGTGTTGATATTGTTACATTGATTGCCATCAGCATTTATTGTGAAGTGATATTGTAATCATTTTTATTGTACAACTTTGATTTACTTCATCAATAATATTGTTTATCAATTGCTTATTATCAGAAAGTCATTTATTATATGAAGTACTAACCAGCAAGCAAGCTTGCACATATAGTTTTATTGTTGCTTTGTCTCAAGCAGGTACCCTTATTGGTTATTACTTCTGGTTATCTTTATTGGCTATAAGCCAGACTTTATGATCAGGTGGTGACTTGTGAGGGGGATTTTTATCACTTAGCCTTGCTAAACCTTTTTCCTTCTCAAAACCCCAGGTCACCGGGGACGTCTCCCCTGGGCCTTACCTCCCTAAATAGAAAGAACCTTCCCATCGAAGTGACAGTGGGTGGGATTGGTTCAGTTACGCTAGTTTGACCTCTTTTCATCCATCTATTATCCTAACTACAAACTGTGCGATAACAGGCCCCATTACTCAAGGAAAGTTAACCAATGAGGCCAATACCAATGGGGATAGACCCAAAGACCAATGGGGCCAACAAAATAAAGACCTCTCACGAAAGTTGGGAAAGTTATCATTCCCACATTTGATGGATCTAGCAGGAGCATTGCATGAGCATGGGTGCAAAAACTTGACACCTATTTTCAGCTGAACCCCATGACAGAATCTGAGGTGATTAAATTCGCTACCTTGCATCTTGATGGAGAGGCACATGAATGGTGGTATCATGGGTTAGTCACTCTGGGGCACTCTAATATCACTTCATATTTGGATTTCACTCAGAAGTTGATGGAGCAATTTGATAAAAAGGACCCAAAGATGCATTTCAGAGAGTTAGCATAGCTCAAACAAGAAGGATCACCAGACGCTTACATCACAGGGTTTCAGAAGCTAGCAGTGACGGTGTCAGACATATCTGAGCAGAGGCTCGTGATGTTGTTCATTGAGGGGTTGTTGGAGCCACTTTGTGGTTGGGTAAAGGCTTTCAAGCCTGAGACCTTGCAGGATGCTATTGTCAGGACAAGGGACATGGAGAGTGCAGTCCCTAAAACCAAAACGTTTTCCAAACCCTTTATTCCACAAAAAATCAAGGACAAGAAACCTCCTGGGAAGGAAGGTACGAGTAAGGAAAGGTTGGATGAGGCAACGAAGAATGAGCTAAGAAGAAAGAACCTTTGTTTCCACTGCAAAGATCCATGGGTACCAGGACACAAGTGTCAGGGAAAGGGTCGAGCCCATTATATTGAGGTACATTCAGATTATGATGAGGAGGAAGAAGAGAAGGAGGTTGCTCTAGAGCAAGGCAAAAAGGAGGAGGAGACAGAGGGGAAGCCTCGCAAGGAGGCTAAGGACGTTGTTATAGCCACCTTATCAGGTACTCTGAGATTCAACACCTTCAGAGTTAGGAGTCATAAGGGGACAGGGAGTCACTGCCTTGATTGACGGTGGGGCAACCCATAACTTTATTGATGCATCTTGGGTGGCTAGGAGACAGATAGCTACAAAGGACTTTGAGGGTTTTAAAGTAGCAATAGTCGACAGATTTAATGTGTCTTGCACAAAGAAAATTCCTAGATTGGCCTTAACAATTGGTAACTACACCTTGATAGAAGATTTTTATGTGGTAGATGTGGAAGATTCAGATGCAGTGTTGGGAGTTCAGTGGCTTCAAACATTGGGGGACATTATCACAAACTACAAACAGATGACCATGAAGTTCTTCACGCCAAGAGGGAAACAAGTTGTTCTACGAGGCATGGCCAATAATGCTCCTACAGTTGTATCAAACAAATGGATGGAAGCCATATTCAAACATGGAGATGTAGTGTATGTAGCACAGTGTTTTATTACATCCCAGACAGATGACGAGGGAAGAAGGCACTATCATGCAGACATTCAGGATTTATTGAGCAAACATGACAAGGTATTTGGGCAGATACCTCCAGGGAGACCTCCTGACAGAGGTTTTGAGCACACCATATAACTTAAGGAAGGGGCCAAACTAGTGATCACCACCCCATAGAGGCATCCCAAGAAGTTCAAAGATGAGATAGAGAATGCAATCAAGGAGTTGCTTGACATGGGGCACATAAGACACAGTTCCAGTCCTTTCGCTTCTTCGCTGGTCTTGGTTAAGAAGAAGGACGGGACAATGTGGATGTGTATTGATTATCGGGCCTTGACTAAAAAAACAATAAAAAATAAGGTGCATGATACCCAGGATCGATGAGGTGCTAGATGAGCTACATTGAGCAGTGTATTTTTCAAAGATTGATCTTCAATCCGGATATCATTAGATCAGAGTCTGTGAGGAGGACATTCATAAAACCGCCTTCAGGTGCCATTATGGGCACTATGAATTCTTGGTCATGCCTTTCCGATTAACCAGCGCACCTGCTACTTTTCAGTCATGCATGAATCACATATTCAGGAAGCAATTGTGAAAGTTTCTATTGGTATTTTTCAATGATTTCATGATATATAGTAGGACTAGGGAGGAGCACTTGGCGCACTTGGAGGAGATTCTGAGCATTATGGAGGAGCAGTCATTATATGCCAAGGAATCTAAGTGTGAATTTGGTATGACAAAGATTCTCTACTTGGGGCATGTGGTTAGCGCACAAGGAGTGCAGGTTCACAGAGAGAAGATACATGCTATTCTAGATTGGCCACCACCCAAGAACATCACACACTTGCGAGGGTTCCTTGGGATCTGTTGTTACTATAGGCGTTTTATTTCAGGATTCTCTCAGTTGACCGCCCCTCTTACAGATCTCATGAAGAAAGGGGCTTTTGTTGGACAAAAGATGCCCAAAAGACCTTTGATAAAATGAAGGAAGTGATGAGTTCTTGCCCCGTTTTGGCACTTCTTGACTTTACTCGACCCTTTGTGTTAGAGTGTGATGCATCTGGTGTGGGCATAGGAGCAGTTTCTATGCAGCAGAAGCATCCTATTGCATATGAGAGCAGGAAGCTCTCCGCCACAGAGAGACTTTATCCCATATATGACAACGAAATGCTCGCCATTATGGCAAAATTCAAACAGTACCTGGTAGGTGGGAAGTTTGTGGTCAAGACTGATCACAACAGTTTGAGGTATTTCTTGGGACAAAAGGATCTTAACGAAAGGCAACAGAAATGGATTAGTAAAATATAGGCCTATGACTTCGATATTAAGTACATCAAAGGAAAGAATAATGCAATTGTTGATGCTCTATCTAGGAGACCAAAGATGTGCTAGTTATCAGAGATATCTGCAGATTGGAAATCTGAGCTCTTGGTGGAGTATTCCAAGAGCAAATTTTCTTGTGAGGTGATGGATAGCAGTGTGCAGGATGACAGGTACAAGGTGGTAGATGATATCATCTACTACAAAGGTCGCATATCCTTGGTTCCAGAGTCCACATTAAAGGAGAAAATCATGAAAGCCATGCATGACACACCTTTAGCTAGGCATCCAGGATATTTCAAAACATACAGGCAGATCAAAGAGAGGTTCTCGTGGAAGGGCCTCAAAGCTGATGTATTGAGACATGTGCGAAAGTGTGTGACTTATCAGCAGAACAATTCAAAGCAGACCCACCCTGCAGGATTACTTCAGCCACTGCCCATTCCAGAGTAGAAATGGGAGAGCATATCCATGGACTTTATCACAGGGTTGCCGAAGACACAGGGCAAAGATTGCATTTATGTGGTGGTCGATAGGCTGACCAAGTTTGCTCATTTCTTTGCCATATCCTCAGAATACAAGGCAGCATAGGTAGCAGACTTATTCTTCAGGGAGATATTCAGGGTTCATGGGTTGCTGAAAAACATTGTTAGCGACAGGGATAGTCGATTTATGGGTTCTTTTTGGCTGGAGTTGTTCAGGCTAGCAGGCACAGAGTTGACTCCCAATATGAGTTACCATCCATAGGCAGATGGCCAAACAGAGAGTAAACAAATGGCTAGAGGGGTATTTGCGTAACTATGTGGTCGAGCAGCAAAAGGCATGGGTTAAGTGGTTACACTTGGGCGAGCATTGTTATAACACCACTTATCATATGTCCATTGCGATGTCACCATTTAGAGAATTATATGGATATGATGCTCCATCCTTTGTAGACTTGGCAATTGGGGATAGCAGGGCTCCCAAGGCCAAAGATTGGATTCAAGAGAGCCAAGACATTCTTAAGCTCTTAAGGATAACCTGTAGATGGCCCAGAACCAGCAGAAGATATATGCAGATAGGCATAGGGTCGAGTGCGCCTTCGAGGTAGGGGACTTGGTGTTTCTCAAGATGCAACCATATAGATAGTCTTCTCTGAAGAAGAGTGGTGCAAAGAAACTTAAACCACGGTTTTATGGGCCTTACAGGGTGTCCAGGAGAGTTGGTGAAGTGGCTTATGAGCTGGAGCTACCAGAAGGGAGTAAGATCCATAACGTGTTTCACGTCTCGTGTCTCAAAAAGGCATTGGGACAACACATCACTACTTCGGTAGAACTGCCTCCATTGGATGAGGAGGGGCAGCTAGTACTAGTTCCTGAGGAAGTATTGGAGGTTCGAGAGAGGAAGCTTCGGAATAGAGTAATCAGAGAATATCTGGTCAGATGGAGAGAGTTGCCTGCAAAAGATGCCACTTGGGAGAGTGAACAAATTTTGCAGCACCTGAATCTGCAATTGCTTGGGGACAAGCAATCTCGGGAAGAGAAGACTGTCATGTCCCCTTCCGAGTGATCATGGGACATGGACGAAGTAGCCTAAGTGATTCCCATAGGCTATAGTCATTAAAAAGGGGAATTAATTAATTATTTAATGTCCTAAGGGGAAAAGTGCCTAATAAAAATGACATTAGATAATTAAAAGGGGAAAAAGTGCCAAAAGTGACTTAGGAAGAATATGAAAAGTCACTTAAATTGATTGAAAGGTAAAAAGGTCACAAAAGAGTCAACAAATGAATAAAAAGGAAAAAAGAGGGCACCCTCTCTCATTATTGCATGGGCATTTTCTAATTTCTCATTGAGAGAGCTTTTTGTGGCTTTGGAACTCTTGGGACGGAAAACCTAAGAGAAATGTTCAGGGATTGGCTTCGGTGGTGAGACCATCCACCCTAGTTAGTCATTTGCAGAAGAGATCATTCAAATTTCTTCCTTGTGCTTCATTGTTAGTTGAGATATCTTTGGTGGCGGTGTTTTCTTTCAGTGTGTCTGAGTTTTCAGAGGTGGTGGCTAAATTTGGTTACAAAAGGGGGTCGACTAGTGAAAGAGGCCGAGTTTTTCCTTAAAGAAAACATGGGTTCGTTAATATACCCATTTTCTGCGAGCTGGGAGTATTCTATGGGTTGGAGGGGCAATTTATGGTGTGAGAAATGAGTTTTCTTTACCTGAGCAGCAATATCTCCATGGTGGCTCAATTTCCCATTGGTTCTCTGGCTGTTTGAGGCACTGGAAATTATATATATCAGCTGTGGGGAAGTCCTTCATGAGCCTGGACACATTCCAGTGAAGAAGAACCAAATTTGTCCCCCCCAAATCGAGTTGGACAACAGAGTTGAGTATTCCAGCATATCTGGGCTACATATCTTTACTTGTGGGCCAATTCTTCAACTGTTATCTGGTTGAGTGAAAGCACAGAGGATCTCTGTATTAGCAGAAACCACGTCTCCTTTAATCTGGAACAAATTGCTATGTAGAAGGTGCATATTTTTTGGAGAATATTCGGTGCTACCCTGTGGGCAAGTTAGACAGTCCACTACAGTTCATCACTCTTGTATTTGCAACAAATTTCCTGTGAGTTATTACAGCTGCAATTAATTGTTTTATGTTGGAAATGAAAAATAACAAAATCTCTGCTATTTTATATCAGTATATCAATTGTATTTTCAGTGGTTCCTTTATGCCTGCTATTAAATGTTTCTTTGGAGAAAAGGGATATTTCTGGGTACTTTGAAGTTTGAACAGATTATAAAACCTCCCATAACACTCATAAAACTACTACAAGTTACCAGCACTATAGATTGAGGATTTGACAGCAAAACTAAAACTACAGTGGCCCAAACATTTGAATTGAGAGTCGACACTCAAACTTACATATAGAGACAACAGCAAGGGAATAGTGTCCAAATAGCACATAGGACATTTCATATAGACACAGTTAATTGCTAGTAACCAGACAAATCAGAACCATGGGAGTAACAATGGTGCAGGGGGTTCCAATGTGAACAATGGGAACAATGGTGAGGGCAGCCATCTTGAGATTCTCGCACTTAACCACACTAGGATTCTTGTTCAGGTGGGTGCTAGGACCTGTTATCCACTGAATCTCACTAGCTGGACTTGCAGTTGAGCCGCCAAAGACTGAGCAATCAATTGCTCAAATTTCAATGTTCAGAAATTCAGCCGGTCATTTTGACCAACTTTTTCTCATTTCCATCCCCTGTGGGGCATTGTAATAAATGAGATTAGAATGATGAAGTTGTAAAAGACTTGGCCTCCCAAGACTTGATCACGAGCATAGACTCTAGAGTGTTTTTTTCACTTGTTAATTATCTCTTGCCTAGGCGTGTTATAATTTATAAGTTTTTTCACTCAAATCACCTCCAAAGTTGGAGTTTGTGCTGGTGGTTACGCCTTGACATGGAATTCCAATGTCTAGTGTCTAAATGTTTATATTACCATGCTAGGTCATCTATATTGAGTCATATGGAAATTGCGCTAAGTCCCCCGTAGGTTTTTTAATGTTTTGAGTCAATAGAAAATTTCCTGCAAACAAGTTATTTTAATTGTAAAAGTCGTAAAGTCATAAAAAACGGCACTAGATGTTGTTGTATGTCATGTTGGTGCTCGTTTTCTAACCTAGAGCACCCCCTAAACCCATACCCCCCCTTTGTTGAAACAAAAAAGTGATTTTAATAACTCAAAATTGATTTTGTCTCACAAAAGGTGAAAAAGACATAAAAAATCAATAAAAATCAGCAAGCCTATATTTTAGGAAACATGTTTCAAATATGTTTTCCTCGTGTCTCAAGTTCTAAACAGATGTGGCAACATCTCTTGAATCAAGGGCGAGTTAGATTGAGGTGTTGTCAACTTAAGTGAGAACTCCAAGATCAAGTGGGCACCTCCCTTGCATAAGTGGCGGATTTAGGGAGAAGGGCGTGAATCCCAAGAGGGATGACTCGCCCTCCTCACCTACCTTGCACACTTGGCGAGTTTCCTCTTGGCACACGCTTAGTTGAAGTGGAGTTGACTCAACACCATAGAGAGAGGTGTCCAAGAGAGCTCCCTTTCATTTAACACTCAACCCATGCGCCCTCTATACTTGTCAGAGCGCCTTTTCTTGGAACTCTCACCCTTTTTGCTATTTAACAAGGTCGACCCCTCCTCTTCAGAGTGAGTTGGAGCTTGGGAGTTGATGCTTGTGGTTGTAATACTGTTATACTCTTTCAATATTGGAATAAAAAGACTTTGGAGGTTGAATTGGTGACTTGGTAGTGTGTGGATGCATGTACACATGAGGTGATGTTATTTCATTATATTTGTTGTTATATTGTGGTTTAAATTGGCCTTGTAAAAGTACTATTGCTTACTAGGATAGGATTACTAAGCTAGCTTGATTAGTAATTCTATTGTCTATCTATTAAAGAGATTTTGAATGCATTATTTGTTTTGCTTAACCAATTGTGTATTGGAGTCTCTCTTGTAGGTGGCACCATTTTCTAACCCTTTATTTTGCAAGGATTTGAAGTAATTGATGCCCTACTTGGAGATTAGGAGGATCTAGATTGACTCTTCCACTCTTCCAAGGCATTTGAAGAAGATCCCTCCACATTTCACCGAAGAAGGACCCCATTGCCCAAAGACATTCCAAGCACAAGCTTGCTTTCTTCTCTTCTCTCTTAAATTTCTAAAAGAAAAATCATTCGGCTACTTTCTTCCATGATATATTAGATCTAGGTTTGATTTAAAAGTTAGATCTAGTTTCTGTTATTGCATGTATTTGACTTAGATCTAGTTTCAATATTTTTCCATATCTCAAAGAGTAGATCTAAGCAAGAAATTCATTGTATAAGAATACAAGGCAGCATAGGTAGCAGACTTATTCACACTTATTTTTGATCTCTTGTTCGGTATAAGACGTTGTGATTTCGTCATATAGCATTTGGCATTGAGGTATAGATTATTTTCATTGGCTTAGTGTGCAAAACGTTCACTTCTTTGCCTACTTAACTAATCTAGAAATTAGGCTGACGTCACCCCTTTAGTATAGTGACGCAGCAACATTATATATATGAGCAGATTTATGATATTTATTGCATTGTGATACAATAGGGATTAATTTTATACATTGAATGCAAGTATCTTTTTGGTATTTATTGAGGAAGTGATGTTATAAGTCTTAGCTTTAATTGCAATCATTGACTTCGTCAATAATTACATTCATTATTGCTCATATGCATTTAAGATAGTCATTGATATTTTGAAGTACTAATCACTGTATGCACATTTTAGTTTCATTTGCCTTGTCTTGCAAACAGATGCTCTTTCAGTGAAATATCTCTTCTTTGACTATCCTTTTGGCAGTAATCAGTGAAGGGAAAGCTTACCTTAACCTTTGAGCCTTACACCCTGATCCTTTTCCTTCATAACCCCAGATTACTAGGGAC
>CBVK0100321720.1:0-14399 GCA_900067695.1 Picea abies
AAGTTTTCCAAACTTCAATCTATGTTAGGAGTTTAGGAAGTTTTCATTAAGGGGGGATAGGCTCTAATGCCTCCTTCCTTCTCCTATTGTGTCATTATTGTAAATCCTTCAATCATATCCCAAGTTTTTCTTAAGAGGGGATGTTAGGATATTTAGACACTTAGGAGTTATTTAAGATCTACTTGGTCTAATATGTTGTTAGGTAAAAGTGTGTTTCTTTAGTATGCATTAGTATGCATTTGTAGTTAGGAAATCCGACAATCACGATATGTTCCCGACATAAAGTGATTCGACGGTTCATACTCTCCTCGATCTTAACATCCATTGATCTGTGGCTTAACACCCAATTGGTCCATGATCTCTATTTAAAGAGCATGGAGGGTCATTTGTCGATGATCGATTGTGAGAAAATCTCTGGTAAAATCTCTCTGTAATCCTTTTCTTTGCATTAATAAACTGCTCCAAGTGGTCGCGTTGGTTGGGACCGTGGATGTTTCCCCATAGGGGTTTTACCACGTGAAAACATTGGTGTGTTGATCTTTGATCTGGCTATGTGAGTGGTTACTGAAGGTGTTCGTCCTCTGTTGGAATACCTGTGTTGTCGAACACTAAGTTCCTATGTGTGTTTGACTAACCCCTTTGTATGATGAGGGGAATAAGTGTGGTGCAGTTTTTAGAACATGCTTGACATAATTTTTAAGAAGGAAAATGGCCTTCCCCACATCCAAACAACTTACAATGTGAAATTTTGCTTAGATGCGTGGCCCCTAGTGAAGACAGAGGCGCATAGAGCACAGGCACATGATCAGAGATGAGTCTGAAAGTGCATGCATGCAAAGAAAAGCTGTCACTTAAGCACATGCACGCATGATGTGCATCTGTGGGGTAGAATACCCGTGCACTGGTGACAAGCGACTGAGAAAGAAAAATTCAGATCGATTTCTCTCAATTCTCCTTTGAATTGGATGGTTGGCAGGTCGACTTAGGCCGGTTAGTGTACCTGCAAGTTAAACAAACTAAAAGAAGAGAAAAATAAACCGAAATGAGGTAGGAATTTGATACCTTTCCCCAGTGGAGTCGCCAATCTGTTGCACCTCTTTCGTCACCTTGGTGAGCAAATAAGAGGTGCTTGCAAGCTCAGTTGGGTCTGCTGAGCAGGACAGTTGTAGAGAAAAGAGTTAGAGAAAGAAACACAAAACTATAACTAAGAATTAATCTAATAAAAACTAAAATCATAAGCATAGGGACATAGAGATAACAAGAACAAAAAGACCCATGTCACCAATGTTTGAGGTTTGATCTATTGATGAAAACAAAGCACCAAGAAGAAAGGGGACTATGAGTCCCTTATTCCTCCAAGGGAAGGCTCTTGGACCCTCACTAGTAGCTCTTCTTACAACAAAGAAAATGAAAATGGTGATGAAAGAAATATTTGCAAATCCACTCAATGGTGAGATGGATTGCTCAATGAAATGGTGCCAATGTGTTCTTGTCAAGGATGGAGTCCTTAAAAAAATATAGGTAGCATAACATTACTTTGAATTCCTTGAGAAAATGAGGTGCATTCATGGCTTTTTATAGCATTGCATTGGGTTATTGTGTAACTTCTTTGTAGTGTGAAAAGAGGCCATTTAGGGCATTATTAGGTCTTTGACCAGCCCACCATTCGGATCTCGCCTGGATTTGGAGGTCAAATCATCTTGGGAGCTGAACCATAAGTGGTTGGGAGGTGGACCACATTCATAAATGCATCATTTAGTAGGTGCACGACTTTTTTCGCTAACATCCGCGTATCATGCACATATGTGCGCTTTCTACGTTCCCATTCCATGCATGTGTGCGTGCACCCAATGCCTGCAAAGCGCTCTTCAATTTTTCACTACTTTGTATAGTTTTTTGCCCTTTTCTTGAATGTTGTGGGATTAATTCAGGGCCATGAATGACTTCATTACTGTTTGACGATGTTGATTTCTTGTAACCATGTGTGGATGAAATTTCAGTGATAACAATAGCATTCACGATTTACCTTGATCTTGTTAGGCTTACTGTTATCTGGAAGCCATAGATGGGACCAATCTGTCGTGAAATAACCATGCAGATGCTCCAACCAGTCCCTACTTAAAAACAAACCATACACTTCTGGAATATCCACAATAATTATATCAATAACTTGATGAACCTTGGGGTTAGACGATAATCTAATAAGCACATTCTTTAGTTCGCCTATAACTTTAACATTGGTCCGATCAAGTTGTATGATTTTTAAAGTAGAGGGTTCAACTTCAGAGTTAATCTTTTGGAAAACAGACCAAGGCATCGCATTGGATGAAACTCCTGAGTCTACCATACAATTGTGCATGTTTCTATTAAAGATTTCGAAGGTTAACAAAAATGGAGGTACATTTTTGCAAGAACTAAGGGTGGTAGCTTGTGGCTTTTTACTCGTAGTTTCTAAAGCTACTTTATCCACATTATTTACATTATTTACATTACTCACATGAAGGCTCCCTTTATCTAGAGGATCAAGATTGTTTTTAGTGGAAGTCTTCTGGGGAACTTGTTCTGCACAACCTTATTGCCATTAGAACTACCATTTTTTCCATTCTCCGAGATATTCTGTAACATTTTTTGTAGCAGAAATGGAAACTTCAATAACTCATAAACATAAATGTTAGTTCTCAACTTTTTAAGATCTTCAACTACATCATAATCTAGGTTGGGGTTCACATTACTCTGTTTAGTCTGAGCTGGTTTAGATTTCTTTGGAGGTGAAGTTGTAGTGTTTTCGGTAGAGGGTTTGTTTGTTGTCTTACTCCTGGTATTATAGGGATGCAGTGTCTCAAAGTTAGCTTGAAATATGCTATCCGAGAAGTGTCCAAAATTTTTTGGAGAAGACTCTTCTTCTTGAACTGTCTCTTGTTCAACTACCTCCTCAGGAATATCAGGAGGCATCAAGTTATCTTGGGCTTCTAGAATTGTTTGAAGGGCGCATTGCAGACTTTCTAGATTTAGGCCTTCGGTAGTTGGATTAGGTCGATTGGTGGGAAAAGGCTTCCGGAACGGGGGTTTGTAAGGCCCTTTGCTCGAGGAAGCTTCTTCAGTCGTCCTTTTTAAGTCTATAACTTGATTTGACAGTTTTTGAACAACTTTAGTTAAGTTTTTTAAATCAGAGCTTTTAGGTTGTGTTTTACTTTGAGGGGGTCTGGGGAGGATTTCAATCTTCTTTTTGGAAGAAGAACTAGTCTCATTTTCGTTGCTAGTGGAGTCTTTAAGACTAAGAATGTCTTTTTCAATCTAGCTGGCCTCCTCGAAGGCTTCTAACAATGTGGCTTTCTTAGATCGTTTAACCCAAATAGCTATACTTTGATGCAAAGCTTTAGTGTAGTATGATATTATAAGATTCTCGGCAGGCATGGAATCTACAGGGATTCCGTTTTTAAGTGTTAAGAATCTTTGATTAAAGTCTTTAAATTTTTCTTTTGGGTTCATTCTTAAGCTAGAAAGGTCCATGACTAGGACTTCTGGAGGTTTACCGTCTCTGAACGTTTCCAAAAAGCATGACTCAAACTTTTCCCAAGACACGATGGTATGGGGTTGTTGGGAAAAGTACCTTGTGGATGCATTGCCATCGAAAGTATAGGGGAACAAACTACAGACAAAATCTTCATGTTTGACATTACAGAGTCTTATGGTTAACATAAACTTTTTAATGTGATCTTCAACGATCTGTTTTGAGTCGGGATCAAACTTGGGAAGCCATTTCTCTGGGTTTTTAGGTAAAGGATGCTGAGCTCTAGATATAGCTACGACATCTTGATCAAGCCAGGGTCTGGCAGGGTTGTTTTGATTTTCCATTGGTGTAGTGGGTCTGGAAGGCTGAGAAGGGGAATCACCTTCGTTAGATGAATCTCCTCCAGAAGAGGAAGGAGATGATGGAGGTGGTGAAGAGGGTATCCCAGATCCTCCTGTAGCAGGATTTAGGTTTGGATCTGTAGGATTCACATTGAGATTAGTGCCTCCTAATTGTTCTCTGATATCAGAGAAGTCCAAAGGTTGGCCCCATGGTCGGTTAGGTTGCCTCAAACGGGCTAAGGCACTATGAGTTTTAATAAGAGATTGACGGACAATCTCTTGTATGTCACCACCTGCAGGATTAGGGGTTGTTGTCTCAACTGTGATCTGTGGATCATCGGTTGAAGTAGTTGCTTTTTGAAGGGGAATATTATCGTTTGAATGGATTCTAGTCACTATAGGTGATCGATTAGGTGGTGGAGGAGTCTTGTGACCCCCTCGTGCCATTAATTAAGTTCAGGCCCTCCTTCTAGCACCATTTGTTGACGGGTGAAATTGACCGTCCGTCAACTGGGAGAGTGGAACTGGTCCGAGATTGTCTAATAACCCAATCCATTTGGGATGAACCACCCTGATGGGTTTAGCGGCTCCATTAGCTGATCTAAGTCCTAAAAGAAGAAAAAAAGAAAATCTACTTTAAACTAACTAATCTAACTAAAAATAACTATTAAAAAAAACTAAACTAATCTAACTGAAAAAAAAGAAATAAAACAAACTAATAAGCTAAACTAACTATTCTATATATACAATCTACTAACTAATACTATACTAAATCTAACTAATTAAATATCTAACTACTAACAGAAATATAAATTACTCACAAAATGTACAATATCTACAATTTACAGATTTGAATAAAACCTGAAAAACTCATTTATATTCTGCCCTAAGATAGAGAAAGATATTTTTTGTTGATTTTGTAATTTTATGAACAAAAATAAAACAAAAACTAACTAAACTAAACAACTAATATACTAATTCTAACTACAAATCTAACTAAACATATATCTAACTAAACTACTAATATCATTCTAACAAATTAAATAACAAACTGACCTGGAGAAACACTCCAGGTTTTTCCTGTGTATGATGATTGTCTTAGCTGATCGGAGGGAGGAAACCCACACCAAATTATCCAGGCGCTCCTTGTAAACAGAAAGTTGCAGTACTCTTCCAATATAATTACAGGACAAACAAGACATAAAAATTACAACAATTTTATGATTTATAAATCTTCACAGTTAGATAAACCCGTATGCGAAGATCTATATGAAATGCTTCAATTAACGAAGAAGAGAAATCTGTGATTCATTAACTGAAACGAAGTAATTGTTGTATTTTTTAAATAATGAAATAAATCAGATATGGATAACACATTAATTAAATCATATCATTCTGCAATAGATTATGATAGCTAAAGTAGTCTATAATCAACTTCAAATGACATGGATAAACTTGAAACAAAAGATTGATATTACGAAAGCGAAAGATGTAGAAATAACATCAACTCTCGTCTCAGTTTGTATTAGAAATCCATAGCCTGGTTCTCCCACAAGTGAGGATGCTCCTTATTACAAAAAATAATAAGTATTTAAAGACCTTCCACAGGGTAAAACATCCCTGTGGAAGTTATCAAAACTGTTTACATAAAATCTGGGAAGATATCCCAAGTCTGACTAAACTAGGAACCTAAAATAAAACTAAAACACACAAATATCTCCTAGACTGTCTAGCATGTCCAATGCAATTAAGATGTACCTGAAAAAGGGTAAAAAATGAACAAGTTAGGAGGATATTTTATTAATAAAATGATAAAAGATCTAATTCTATAGACTAGCTACATAATCTTGCGATTCCGTAGCTGGTCTAAATTAGACACAGAATCAACATTAAAATAAATTCAAATCTTTTAAAGAATTAAATTCAACTAATAACAAGTATCTAATAGATATTTCAAAGACAAACGAATCATTCAAATCGATATTGTTATACTAATTCGAGATCAAAAAAAAACTAAAATAAAATGACTACAGAGATGCATATACTTTGTTTCATTTGTTTCCACAAAGTCGGGTGAACATAATCGTAATGAACAGTAATGAAATCGTTTCATATCAAATTGAAATCGATACAATTAAAACAAATCATAGGCAATTTTTATGCTGCCTCATCAACAGGAAACACGATCGAATCCAAACAAGATCATTTTCAAATCGACATAACTGTATTGACATAACAAACGATCCATGCCATGAGCGAATTAAATCAATGCTGGCGCGTAAATCAACTCAAATGAAATCATAATAGGATCAATCAGTTGATAACAGGGTTCATAAGAGTTGTCCAATCGTTTGTTATTGCAAATTGGGGCAGACAAAATCATTCACGAAATCATTTCTTGAATTCATTTTGAAATGACTATTACCCAAATTTCCTCATACGAATTTGACAAACATAACATAAATCGATCTGAGTTAACAAACTCGTTTGAAAATTAAAATTAACAGAGCTGCAATCAAGTCTATTTTTGATATGAATACAACTCATAAAATCAATCATACTAACTGAAGATACCCAACAATCCAATCAAGATAAGAGTGAATAGAACAATTGAAATTTAACATAGTTGTTGTGAACCAAAGTTGTTCCATGATTAGGGCGTAGATATCATTTGCACAAGCTTAAATGAGAATATTGTTTTCATGAAAAATAGAGTCGTTCTTTCCAAATTAGAGTCAATCAGAGTTGTGTTCTTGATTTAGAAGATTATATCAATTCAAACTCACGAAATCATTCAGCAATCACAGCATACAAACTAACCATAACGAAATCAAATCAAAACATGATCGTACTCTAAATTTAGCATGATAACCTCCTGTTCAGATTAGATACAAACAAATCCAATCGAAAGAAAACCATCGATTTCATTAACTCAACAGACAAACAAATCAAATCCGATAGAAACCTATCAATGACTAAACTGGGCATGAGCAAATCGTGTATCCAAATCAAAACTTCATTTATTTTTAGCAAAGTGAAAACAATGTGCAGGATGAACAATATTACGACAGAGCCATTTCGAATGATAGACAGAGCTATTTTAAAACCAAAATCACATCATTATATTAATCCTAGCAATTCACAAAACGAAAATGATATCGAAATTCATACCTGTATGATGAGCAGATGGCTTGATCATGATATTTTGGAGTTGACAACAGCTGTAGCAGATTCAATATTTCTAAATACGATGGAACTAGTGGTTCTCTGCTTCCTATCAACAGCTCGAAGCTTGTCCCTTTGGTTGGTCAACAATGCAACTTGGTTTTCCAGCGATTTGATTTTCGATTGAAGTACAGGAACGTCTATATAGTATCTTTCCAACCACACATCACATTGGTCACATGATGACTGTCCAGGCTTCAAAAAAGAAGGTGAGGTTTTGGTTAAACTGCCGAGGGTTTCATTAGGTAGTTTTATCCTAGGGTATCTAGGATTATTCTTTAGGAAAGGGAGCAGATTAGAAACGAAATCATAAGGTGGCTCGGAGAACAGACCCTGTGAGTAAGTGTACTCACTAGACAGGAAGCGTTCTATGTCAGAGTCTGAATCCTCACTAAGGACTATGGGCTTCTATTCAACACTATGTTTAGGCTTATTCCTAGCCATTCTTGAGATAAGCCGAGCATTATTTTTTCCTTTTCCATCAACAGTAGGGTTACCTCTAACCTTTTTTCTCACAGGATTTTTTATAGCCTCAACCTTCTCAGTTATAGCGTCGGGTAAGTCAACATCAGGGTCGGCCAAGGGTTTAGGAGAAGGCAGTAGGACATGGAAGGGCATGGGTGGCCTGACCTTAGCTTCATTAATCATAGGCTTGTCAATCTAGATAGGGTCTGTATCATCAAAACCATTTCGAGAGATAAAAGCTCGCCAACTATCACTGTGGAGACTTAAGTGATGAACAATGATGAGCCTGATTAGGCCATGGTCGAACAGGCTACTATCGCCCTTTTCTCTTTTAAACCTTTTTGACATTTTATAAAGGCTATGTTGGAAGTAGAAAGGCATATTCAATGGATACCCTATAAAATTCATTAACAAACGTAGGTGGTAGAGAGAAATGAGTCCATATCGACCCTCGCAGGTCACGAATTGTTTAACCACCATCAAAAGGTCATGCCATCATGATTTAAGAATGGAAATGGGCATACCTCTGTCATAGGATGTGACCTTTTGCGATACAAATAGTAGTGGCCATGGCACCTCTTCCACTTTTGAATTTTTAAACCAACACTGGCCCATCACTGCTAACCCGGTGGCAGAGCTAATGAACCCTTCACTGATTTCCAACTGAATGTCACCCACCTTGGCTCTACATCCATCAAAAGTTAGGCTGAACTGTTATGCAACAAATAAATTAAAACCCTCAAACCTTTGCACGAAGGTGAGCCAACCGCTATCCTCTAAGTCTTTCTGGGCATTGTTGAACAATAGCAAGGCTTGGCTACCATTTGGATCGATTCACACCACCGGTGCCATGGAGCCAAGCACATGGTGAAAGAGCCAGGGTTTGAATCATAGCATACACAGGAGCAGAGTGCACGAAGGGTTACCTAAGCTAACATAGGTGAAACAGGGATAAGGGATAGGCATTAATGACATCGTGCGAAGGTGGTGGAGCTATTTCTGCCATGCAAAATAGTCATTGCTAATGGTACAACCGCCAACGCTTATAGTTTTTCAACCCACTATAGTATAGTTCAACAATTATGTCACTTTCCCGACCAATGAGATCAATGGTAAGTGTATTTATCATTTGCACAAGCAATGGTTATACCATAGTTTTAAAATCAAACATACAAATTGAAATCAATACCAAGTGTTTAACCATGCGAAATGCGGTGTATATAACGATTTACACCAAGGGTTTAACCATAACACTTATATATCTTTATGAAACGAATGGTCAAGTAGATCAAATCAAAAAACATATAAATCCAATTGCTAATGAATCACAATCTTAATGAAAAAAAATTACATAATCAGTCAAAGAATATCCAATGAGTACATATCGAAAAGGTCTTGCCAACTGTATAATGATAAGTAAATTGTAAGAGAAATAGGCATATCGACAAGGAGGATAACGAAAGTTCAAATAATGATTTTAATGCAACTACGAAAGAACAAGTTTTCACGCTTACAGTCATGAAAACAAAAATGAAGGTAAATCTGCAAATGTCGCAAAAATAAAAGTGTCGTTTATTTGAGAATTGCGACGAAAAATTGATGTTTGCAAAACATTCGTGTAGGTAGCTTATTAGTCAGTGGAAAATGTGAATTGGCTGCCAATAATGGCGACACACTGGTAGAAGTAGTTATCTCTACCAAAAGGAACAAATTCAGATTAGGACAGCAAAGATAATTCCAACTCAAAAATAACAACCAGAAAATCGTATAAACATCATCATTAACCAACTATTCCAGCAGTGTTTTAAAAGATGAAAAAAGATAACAGTCTTAAGACCAACGAGTCACGATATTAAAGATAAAATCTCCAATACTGTTGATAGAGCAACTACTGCCAGCAGGCATCCATAGCCTCGACAGGGTTTCCATTTAACCCACTCTGACAGTTGTATCCTGCCAAGAAGTTCTAGATCAGAATAAAGGACATTAAAGAGGTTTCTTATTTGCAAATTTTCATATACCCGACATTGCTTCGCTACCAGCGGGCCTATTCCGTACCCGGACGAAGTTGTCTTGGTTTCATGAATGCATTTACCCACTGCCAGTAAACCTGTTCAGTATCCCGACGGGTTTACAAGCACTTCCCACAGCTCTTATTAATAACTTATTTTGTTTTGTTTTTTCATAGATATATAGTTGAGTGGGGTGATGCTGAAAATCATGATATTTTAACATATTTTTTCAGACCTCATCATAATTTTTTAGAACTGTCCTTTATTTAGATCCAGAAATGTTTCATTTACAAAAACAACTTCCTAAGACAGGGAGACATCTTATGAGTCATTCCCTTAAGGAATAGGGACAACGTAAAAAGATAATAGATGATCATGACAAGCTTTACTCAGAGATCGAAATCAATCATCTTCTTTCAAACAACAGACTTTTTCCAACACAAATATAAATTTCAGAAATATACCATTGATGTTTGTACAAATTTCTCAGAAGTTATTTTAGTGAAGGAATTTTCTGTTTTCTTTATCTGACTAGCTCAGTATATAGGTATGTGTATTTTCCAAAAACACAAGCTGATAAATTCAAAGAAAAATCAAAAACAAAAAAGAAAACGAAAAAGCAAACAAAAGAAAAATATTTACATAATATACAAGGGTTGTTATCAAGCAAAGTATCTTTTCAGGGCTTGGCCATTCACCGGACAGGTGTCAAGCTGACCCTCAATATTTTGCAATCGAAAATAACTGGGACCCAACTTTTCAGAAATTAAAAATGGTCCAAGCCATAAGTTTTGAAATTTAGTGTGTTCTCCCTTTCCCTCATGCGGTTTGTCCCATTTCAAGACGAGATCACCTACTTCAAAATTCTTATCAGAAGCAGAGTTAGAATCGAACCAGATTTTAACCAATAGTTGATGCTAATCTAACTTACATTTAGCTTGGGCTCTTACCTCTTCTAGCTTCATCAAAGCACTAATTTGGTTTCCCAAAGGGAGACAATCTTCTTCTTGGACTTTCTGTGACAATTGTAGTGAAGGAAGAAGAATGTGAGGTGGAAAAATTACTTCTCTGCCATAAATGAGAAAAAAGGAGGAGTTACCTACAGTAGCTTTTGGCATTACCCTATCATCCCACAACGCGTTTAGCAGTGTGTTGTGCCAATTCTTGTGATTTTCAACCACCGTTCTCTTTATGATTTTAATCAAGTTCTTGTTTGTTGATTCTGCCAATCCGTTGCCCTGAGGATAATAGCTAGCAGAATATTTCAACTTGATTTCTTTTTCCAAAGAGAACTCTCTCATATCAAGAGAGGAAAACTAAGAAGAATTATTGAATACTAAACATTCATGGATACCGAAACAAGTGATAATATTCGAATTTAAAAAGGAAATTACCTGACTGGTGTTGACAGTTCTTAACGCAGCAGCTTCAGACCATCGGGTAAATTAATATATGGTTGTCAAAATAAACTTGTGCTGTTGTGAGGACAGGGGGTTGATTGGACCTATGATATTGAGGCCCCACTGCTGAAAAGG
Source organism: Picea abies (assembly GCA_900067695.1). Taxonomy (NCBI): domain Eukaryota; kingdom Viridiplantae; phylum Streptophyta; class Pinopsida; order Pinales; family Pinaceae; genus Picea; species Picea abies. The sequence goes on from CBVK0100321720.1 coordinate 11,090, forward strand.
AGAATCAACTGAAACAGGTTGCAAAGGAAAGGTTGGTTTTTATAACCGTCCTGATGCTTTCTGACAAATGATACATTTATGACACAAGGCATGGGCGTCTCTGAAAAGCGTGGGCCAGTAATAACCGGCTCTTAAAAATTTATGGGTAGTGGTGTTACCACCAAAATGACCACCAACTTCTCCTGCATGCAACTAGAGCAGGACTTTTTCTGCTTCATCTTTTTCAAGACAGTGCATCAGTACACCATCAAAACTTTGACGAAACAGGATACCATTAATCAGATGAAAGGAGGCAGACTTTAATCTCAACACTCTTGTTTTAGCGGGGTCCAAGTGACGGGGGGCTGACCCATGTTCAAGACAAAATATTATATCATCATACCAAGGACTGACATAGTTTTGTGCGCAACAGATTAGACTTTGATCACGTTGTCCTAGGTTTGATGTATCTCTTTCTTCTTGTTGTCCTGCTGCTGAATCAGCAACTAACTTGCATAACCCTTGGCCTCTCACTATCTGAGCTGGGGTGATTTCTAAGTCATAATCCTGCAAGGAAGTGACCCAGTTGGCCCTCTTTTCACCTAGTTCCTTCTGCACTAACAGGTTCCTCACGGCTGGGTAGGGGACAATAACTTTCATCCTAGACTTCAAAAGATAGGACCGAAAGTGCTTAACTGCTTTGAAAATAGTTTAGGCTTGTTGATCTACCGCTGGGTAATTAATTTCAGTACCTTTGAAAGTGGAGCTCATAAAGGCAATGGGTACTTCATTGTTTTCGGCATTCTTTTGGGTTAGGACAGTGACATAGGAACAGTCATAAGCAAAAGTGTAGAGTGTAAAGTCTTGAGAAAAATCTGGGGTCATGAGAGATGGAGCGTCTATTATGGCCTTCTTTATTGCATTAAAATCTTGAATTTCAAGGGGTCCCCAGTGATATTCAGTGTCTTTAATCAAATTCTGTAAAGTCCTGACCATTTCGGAGAAACTGGGGACAAATCTCCTCACGAAGTTAATCTGGCCTAAGAAAGACTGCATAGACTTTTTGGATGTAAGAGGGGGAAGTTTCACGATGAATTGAGTCCTTTCGGGATCAATAATCATCCCTTCACTAGACACAATGAATCCTAAGAGTTTACCCTGTTCTACTGCAAAGATGGACTTTTTGGGATTCAAGGAGATGCCGTATTTACGACATCATTATAGAATGGCTCGTAAGTGAGCTAGATGATTGTTTTTGTTTTTAGAAAATACAGTAACATCATCTAATTAAACTACGACGGACTGATTGATTAAGCCTCAGAAAGCAATGTCCATCGCTCTCTGGAAAGTGGCTCCAACATTAATCAGTCCAAAGGGAATTTTACGATAAGCATAAGTGCCCCATGGAGTACGGAAGGTAGATTTAAGTTGGTCTGGTGGAGACATCAGGACTTGGTTGTACCCCAAAAAACCATCCAGTAAGGATAGCCTTTCAGAACCAGATACCTGTTGAAGGATCTGTTCCATGGGCGGGACAGGATAGTTGTCTTTATCAGATGCTCTATTAAGGTTTTGGAAATCGATGCAGAGTCAGATTTCCCCACTTTTCTTCTAGACTGGGACAAGGTTAGAAACCCATTGAATGTGTCTAATAGGAAAAATTATCTTAGCATTTAGGAGTTTATTCAATTCTTTTTGAACGGTCGGTTCAAGTTTAGGATGCATTTTCCTCAATTTTTGTTCAAAGGGTAAGGTTTGGGGCTTCATAGGAATGACATGTTGTATGATGTTAGGGTAGAAAGTTTTAAGGTCATCATACGTCCATGCAAAGACATCTTTAAACTCTTTGAACAATTTAATAAATGCATCTTTTTCTTGTTGAGAACATCCCAACCCTAGATTAATGCACTGAGGATTTTCATTAGTTCCTAATCTCACCTTTTCATAAGATAACGAGGAACTATTGGTTTTACAGTTGACCGTATTTTTAAATTTATCTTGAAGATCATAAAACTTCTCTAATCTAATTACAGATTTAGGGATCGAGTTTACCATATCCGATGAAGATTAAGGAGTTCTCGGATCTAGTATTACCGTGAAACTGCACAAATTTTCATCGTGCGTGTGTTCGTCTATCACCACGCCTTGAAAAGTTTCTTCCATGTGAAGAAAGTTATTAATCTGTTGATCGTCGTCAAATACTCTCCATTTCATGATGTTGTCAGGAATGGATGGCATGAACAACAGCTCAATAGAGAATGCATCTGGGGACAAGCCTTCTGCAAGAAGAAGTTTAGAAGCTACATTAGCTAATAAATCTGCTTCAGAGTTATTCAATCTAGGAATAGAATTTATATTAAAAGTAGAAAATTTATTCATTAAATTCCATACCTCAGACTGGTAGCTTTTGATATGCGGAGACAGACAGTGGATAGAGTCTCTTACCTATCTAACCACTATTTTGGAGTCACCAAAGACGGTTAAATTTTGAATTTTCATATCCAAAGATTTTCTGAGACCTTGCATTAAAGCCTCATATTATGCAGTATTATTAGTACATTCAAATTCTAATCTACATGCAGTCAATGTTTTGTTACCTGCCGGATCGATAATGACACAGCCTGTGCCAGCTCCTTCTTTGGAATTTGACCCGTCAAAATAAAGAGACCAAATTTGATTTCCATCGGGTACATGAGACCGTTGAGTAGAAGTTGTTGGCTGTATGTATGCAACAATCTCGGACTATTGTTCTGGATTGGTGATAGGTGAAGCCTCGGCCATGAAATTGTCGAAGAAGGTGTCCATCCCTTGTACTTTGGGTGAATCAATAGAAGCTGTAAATGGTTCATTGGGATCGTTCAAATCTATGACCATGAACTTAAGGTAGTTGTTGCACCTCTTTCATCACCTTGGTGAGAAAATAAGAGGTGCTTGCAAGCTCAGTTGGGTTTGCTGAGTAGGACAGCTGTAGAGAAAAGAGTTAGAGAAAGAAAAACAAAACTATAATTAAGAATTAATCTAATAAAAACTAAAATCATAAGCATAGGGACATAGAGATAACACGAACAAAAGGACCCATGTCACCAATGTTTGAGGCTTGATCTATTGATGAAAACAAAGCACCAAGAAGAAAGGGGACTATGAGTCCCTTCTTCCTCCAAGGGAAGGTTCTTGGACCCTCACTAGTAGCTCTTCTTACAACAAAGAAAATGAAAATGGTGATGAAAGAACTCTTTGTAAATCCACTCAATGGTGAGATGGATTGCTCAATGAAATGGTGCCAATGTGTTCTTGTCAAGGATGGAGTCCTTAAAACAATATAGGCAGCATA
>CBVK0100321721.1:0-11213 GCA_900067695.1 Picea abies
AGAAAATGAGGTGCATTCATGGATTTTTATAGCATTGCATTGGATTATTGTGTAACTACTTTGTAGTGTGAAAAGAGGCTATTTAGGGCATTATTAGGTCTTTGACCAGCCCACCATTCAGATCCAGCCTGGATTTGGAGGTCAAATCAGCTTGGGAGTTGAACCATAAGTGGTTGGGAGGCCGACCACATTCATAAATGCACCGTTTAGCAGGTTCACGGATTTTTGCGCTAACAGTCACGCATCGTGCGCATATGCACGCTTTCTACATTCTTGTTCCATGCATGTGTGTGCGTGCCCAATGCTTGCAAAGCGCTCTTCAATTTTTCACTACTTTGTATAGTTTTTTTCAATGTTCTTGAATGTTGTGGGATTAATTCAGGGCCATGAATGACTTCATTACTATTTGATGATGCTGAGTTCTTGTAAACATGCGTGGACAAAATTTCAGTGATAATAGATGCTCCCTAATGGATGAGGTTAGGAGCATACGTATAGCCGAAATACATCAATGTTTCTTCTACTGAGAAGGTTGTTGTAAGATAGAGAAATAGTGGGATCATTCAGAGCGATCTGTTGGAGAAAAAAGGAATTGGTAGGACCCGATCTTCCATGAGGTGTAAAAAATAGAAAACTGTGTACAAACGAGGCGGGCATGCCCCATGATCATGTCAGGTAACTCTAAAAAAGATGACGGAAGCGTTGGTGTAGACAACTGCAGTGCCCTCGGGGGAAGTTGTGGTAAAGGAAAAAGACAATTCTCCAAATGAACATGCTCTGAATAGTAGGCATTGATCGCGGTAATAAGTCTCGATGATGATGTGGGCATTGATAGCCCTACCAAGTTCAGAGGTCTTCGACAAAATAAAATAACTAACTGCAATAGTCGCAAAGAAAGACCCACCATAACATGAGAAAGTGTTGGTGTCGAATGTTACAGGGGTCAACGATAGCATGGAGCAATGGTGTTTCTCCTTGTGCCATCCAAGATCTCTCATGGGATGGATAATGAGAATCAAGATACTGTCCCTCTTCTAACAATGGTGTTGATGTCAACAAAAGGGAAACGCGACTCCCAGAAGAAAAGGGCTTTGGGAAATATACTAAGGTTAGGAAGTGGCAGAGGTACATGGACGAATTCAAGAAGTGGGAAGACTCAAGACCGCCCTTGTTTGGAGAATGTATGAGAGAAAAAGTGGTCACAACCGTGTAACGAGGTCGAGTGGCAAGGGGACGACAAGACCGATGATAAGTTGTGCCAAAGGTAGGACAAGGTGAACAAATTCAGAGGGTAGAGGTAAGTGACTTGTGGGGTACTCTGAATATATAGACGATGTTGGCAAGGGTAGATGATAAGTAATGCTCCAACCAAGGGTGACATGGGTTGCATTTGGCCAAAAAGGAAGGAAGCAAGTCGCCAAAGGTGAAGAAAAAAAGATAAGGTAATGACTGGAAATAAAGGTGTTTGTACAATAAATAACGAATAATTTGGGGAGAAATGTACAAATATAGAAACAGGTGCCCCCGTGTGATATGGGTGGTCCATGGAGGGAAGAATTTTCTTGGAAAAATGATGAAGGGTGGGGGCCCCATTGGTGAGTTTCTGTATGAGGTAGGTGAAATGAAGGTAGGTTCACAGAGGGGCAAACTGATTGTGGAGGAAATGGAGGGTTCCTGATACTGCGGAGGTGCAGGTAATAAAATAGAACCGTAAAGAGGTAATCTGGGAGTCCAGGTGGGAAAGCTAGAAAAATTAGGAGGAGTATGTGGTTGATTCACGACATGATGAAAGACTATCAGGACTTCCATCCCTAAAGGGTGATGAAAAACAACATGAGTGTCAAAAAGTGGTAAAAGGTGATAAGAATGGGACAACTCATGTGGGTAAGAATGCTACCGGGTAAGAGTACCAAAGATGCAAAATGGAGGCGTGGGTACTGCAGAGCCGGGAATGGGGATCCTAGAGGCCAATATCAGAGGGTATGACTAGAAATGTAAATGCGATACAGTGGGAAAGACTACATGTCAGTGTTGAGTATATACCTGAAGGGGTTGTGTCAATGTATGATGATCAAATACCTACACACATGAAAACCAAATACCCGAAGTGAACAATATCTGAAAAGAGTCGAAGATATGAGCATGTATTGAGTGATAAGCATGAAATATGTGCATGCGTACTTGACCATGGATAAAAAAGGTGCCCCGAGGGCTCAGGATGAAAAGAGGCCCAGGAATGGCTGTGATGTAGGTGACGGGATGTTGATCTCATGGCTGAAGATAGTTTGAAAAATGGACACATTGGGCTACCGGAATGGTGAGTGGAAGTTTGGAAAAAGGCCTATATATAGTTGTAGGGTCCACATTGCCACCTCATTTGTACCTGCTGCAATAGTGACTGAACGAGAAGTGTTCAAAGGAGATTGAGAGATTTAGGGAGGATGAGGCAGTTGATTGAGGATCTGTGAGTATCAGGTTAGTGGTCTAATCATCCTGCATAGAAATAGGTTTTCAATTTTTGGGCAGGGGATATACGGAGGGCTGTACAGGGGTATTTAGGGGGTGCAGGCCCCACATGCATGGGAGACTCGGTGATAGGCGCGCATATGTGCGTGCCTACCCACCTCATATACATGTATGGGAGCATGGTAGAGGGGGTTTATGGCATGCTCGAAGGACACGCCTATGAGTTGAACAGGCGTGCACTCGTGCGTGTCTGTGGGTTGAACAGGCGTGCACCTCGGCACATATGTATAGTGAACAGGCACGCATAGGAGCATGCCTATGATAAAAACAGGTGCACACTGATGCACACCTGTGTAGTGAACAGGCGTGGATGTGTGCGCACCTGTGGGTAATAAAACCATGCCTATGAGGCAAGGTTGGGGGGTAAAAAAAATGAGTCTTTTGATGTTTGGATGGTTTCTTGAGCTGACATAGGGATTTATGTTGTCTGTAGGTGGACGGCGGTGATGATTCCAGTGCAGTGGTGAGAGCGAGACTGGGCCTAGTTCCGAGATGTTGTGGCCATTGAGGAGCCTGATGTTCATGTGACTTTGGCAACCTGTGGGTTGCTAAAGTTCTTTGAGTGCCCGTTGATACGGGCACAGGAGTATTTATTACAGTTCCTGATCCAGATGTGGAGTCTGGAGCTGCACTGCTTCCTCGTGCGAGGAGAGTAGATCCCCTTCACTATGGTGGAGGATGTATATTTCTTGACTGGGCTCCCCTTTTAGGGAACGCCCCTACCGGTGGAGCAGGTGTTGCCCAAGACTACTTTGCTCGTCGATATTTACCGGAGATATTGTTCAGGTCAAAACTTTATGTCCAGGATGGTGGTGGGCATATCGACTATAGATTCCTTGGTGCATCGCTGTAGTGTAGCGACGATTGTGCAGGTATATGGGTCACTGGCGACCCAGCGGATTAGTGGTGGCCAGTTGTTGGTGCTGTCTAGAGTGTTGGCCTGTGAGCATTTTTCTTGGGGGATGATGCTGCATGCATGGGTGGTGGCGCAGTTGGACCAATGTCGATCCACTGGTGCAGGGGAGTTTGCATTCGGGTCCGTCCTAGTGGCCTGGTTTCTAGAGAGGGTGTCGATGTTGCGCCCGAGGATCCTACTGGAAGTGCCAGGGGTGCGAGAGCCATGGTTGAGGCGGTGGTTGATAGTTTTTCTTTGTCATGGTGGTGGCGAAGGTGGCCACTTCTTTTCAGCAGAGGCGACATAGGTATGGTTGTAGATGCCGCAGGTGATACTTCGGTACCCCTATGCTAGGGTGGAATTTTGAGGTAACCCGAACATGGTGCTACCTCCAGCGGAGTTGTTTGACCATCGAGGTATGTTTAGTATGGGTGTGCATGTTTTTGTTTATTTTTTTTTTTGAGATAGCAGTCCATATGTATATGATATAGATGTTGATACTATCTGTTGTTTTTTTGCATGTGCATATGTGGCACCTCACAGGTGCGAGGTGGAGATGCAGAGAGCCCCGGCTCATTGGGAGCCGAAGAGACTACCGTAGGGAGAGAGATGTCAGTGGGAGGATACTGCGAGGCAACCAGCTGAGCCAGAGAGGGCAGCGAGGAGGTGTTGGTTCGTTGACCTTGGTGCGGGGCCATCACACGCTCCTCCGGCGGTGGCCGGAGTGGATTTTGATGATATACGCCGTCGTTTGGAGACAGTTTTGTAGAATGTGCCTGAGGGCATGTCGACGCGCATCCAAGAAGAGAGTTTCCCATAGTAGTGTGTGGGGGTACTGCCACCATGGCGGTCCATAGTGCGACGAGTAGCAGTGTTGGCTGCTATGACGAGTGGATGCCTGACGCCGAGGCAGGAGAGTCCTATAGGGGGTCGACCACCAACGCCTGGGGCAGGTAGTGGTGGGCCGCCACCACCTGAGGGAGGAGTAGGTGGTGGTGCGATAGAGGCACCATGAGTGGTGCATGATGTATATCTTTTTTTTGTTGTATATAGGCTGGTGAGCCCATTTTTTGTACCGAGGTGCTGCATTGGCCTGCGGATACATGTATTTTTGTATGTAAACATTCGGATGGCCTGATAGGCTTTTATATATACATGAGTATACATACTTGAGATCCTGATGTTGTCTACATGTTTCTTGCTGATTTTTTGAGTACGTCCATGCTATATATATGTTGTGACAGGTTTTGTGATATGTTTATGTATGTGTAGCTTGATGTGATATATGCCAATCTAACACAATATTAGCTAGGGTATCTATGATTTGATTCAATTGTCTTGGAATATGTGTAAATGTAATGGAATCAAAATGTCGAGATAACAGTCTAACCTATAGGTATTTGCGAAAGAGGCACGGATCATGTACGCGGTACACATTGTTGAGTTGGAGAACGAATAGTTGAGAGTCGAGGAAGACGCTAAGGTGATGAATATGATGATGTTGGGCATTGGCTAGGAGGCCAATGACAACAGTGTATTCGGCTTGGTTGTTGGTTGGTGACCCCAAACATATGCCGCTTGAATGCATCATTTCATGTGAGGGGGTGTAGAGAGCCCAAGCATCCGAAGCGAGATTTTGTGTCCAATGACTGGTGTCGTTGGTGTAACCGATGTGGTAGGCTGGTGGAGGAAGCATCTGTCAATAGCACAAAGGATATTTTATACGTGAGGGAAGGAAAAAAAAGATTAAAAATGCTAGAAAAGAGATAACCTAAAGTAGAATGACTACTTTTAAGCATAAAATTTCTTGAGATACAACCCATTGATGGGTTCTTTGAGAGAAAGGCCTTCGGGAGAGGCCAGGATATATGCACCTTTGGTGAGGGAAGGTCGAATGATGTATGGGCCATGACAGAGTGATTCAAATTTTCCATGGTTGAAGGTATCATGAGCGATATCGTAAGTCAGGATGAGGTCGCCTTCGTGGAATGATCGAAGGTTGACATGGCGATCAAAGGTAGCCTTGGATCATTTTTTAGCTGCCTCGTTGTTCTGTAAGGAAGATCGACGATATTCATCCAGAGACTCCAAATTCAGCAAGCATTTCTCCACTGGACCAGTGTTAGGTAATAGTTCAATTGCGGTGCGTAAGGTGGGAATTTTGCACTCAATGGGAAGAGTTGCCTCGACCCCATGGACTAAATGAAATGGTGTGAAACCAGTAGCAGTTTTCACAGCCATTCGGTAAGCCCGTAGCATAGAAAATAACATATGATGCCAATTGGTTTTATGTTTATTAAACCATGCGCTGTAACATGGTCTTGAGGACTTTGTTAACTGCCTCGACCTGTCCATTTGACTGAGGGTAATATGGTGAGGCAAACTCGTGAGAGAATCCTAACTGAGATGAGAGTTCGACGAAGATCTCATTCTCAAAGTGTTTCCCATGGTCGGAAACGAGTTGGAGGGGTACTCCAAAGCGGGATATGATGTGGTTAAAGAAAAAATGCACTGTAGTGTCAGCGGTATTGTTGAAAGTGGGCGTAGCTTTGGCCCATTTGGTGAAGTAGTCAACGATGACAACGATGTATTTGTGACCATTGCTGGAGGATGGATTACAAGTCATAAATTCGATGCCCCATTTGCAAAAAGGTTCGGCTATAATGACAGGGTGGAGAAGAGCGAGGGGAGCCCGGGCTTTGCTGGCGTAAAGTTGACATTGCTCACATCGTTTCACGACATGAATGCAATCATGAAACAAGGTAGGCCAAAAGTAATCGGCTCGGATAATCTTTTGAGAAGTGGATATACCCGAAAGATGGCCCCCACATGTGCCACTGTGGAAATCGTTTAAGACTCTGTTGGCCTCGTCAATAGTCAAACACCAATGAAGAATGTTGTCGACACCCCGCCGGTATAGGATGTCTCTTATGAGGAGGTAGTGGGGGGCTTGATGGCGAATACGTCAACGATCATCTCGTGAAAGGTGGTTACGGAACTTTTGAGTTCGGAGGTAGACGAGGAGGTCACTGTACCAAGGATCATCTGAAGTAATGTAAAAGAGACGTTCATCTGGAAAGTCAGTGTTGACGGGGGTGATGGTGGTGTCCGAGGGAAGGGTCATGACAAGTTCGATGAGAACGAGGGCCTTCTTGCTCTTAGGTGTTGAGAACTCAAGGTCATACTCCTGAAGGATAATAATCCATTGAGTGAATTTTCCGTTAACTTGCCGATGGCTGAGCAAGTACTACATAGGGTTGGAATCTGTGACTACCTTTGTGGTGCAAAGCAGAATGTAATGGCGTAGTTTCTAGACTACGAGGACAACTGCAAGAGAAAGTTTCTCTTCGTGTTTATACTTCAAGGGTGGCCCTGAGAGGTTTTTAATAACGTAATAAATGACGTGTTCATGATTGTCATCTCCGAGCTAGACGAGGATGTCGGCTACTAATACAGCTGATTCTGATACATAGAGGATATAGTCGTGATTATAGTCAGGTGCACTAATTAAAGGTGCATTTGGAAGTGCTGCTTTAAGTTTGTCAAATGACTGTTGGGTGTGTTCGTCCCAGTGAAATGGGATGTTGTGACGTAGTAAGTGAAGGAAGCCATGTGCGCGTATGGTGTAATCTGGGACAAAGCATCTAAGAAAGTTAGTTTTTCCCTGAAGACTCTGAAGTTGTCGTAAATTCTAGGGAGGTGGAATTTCGGTGATAGCTTGGACATTGAGGGGGTCCACGGTAATACCACTTTGGGAAACAATAAAACCGAGGAGGCACTTGGCGGTGACATAGAACACACACTTGAGAGGATTCAAGTGGATGGTGTACTGACGACACCATTGAAAGATGATTCGTAAATCATTGAGATGCTAGATGCGTTTCTTGGATCGCGCTGTGAGGTCATCCAAGTAGGTGAGGATGATTTTAGCCAGATCATGGAAGATGTATGTCATCGCCCACTGGAAAGTTGCACTGGTATTTTTTAAGACGAAAGGCATAACATGATATGAAAAGGTACCCCACGGGGTAGTGAATGCAGTTTTATACTGATCGGCTGGGTGGATTTGAATTTGGTTATCGCTAGAGAATCCGTCCATAAAGGAGAGAGCCTTGTGGCTAGCACAGTTGTCGATAATTTGATCGATGAAAGGCATTGGAAAGTTGTCTTTTGGACATGCGTTATTGAGATCGTGAAAGTCTATGCAAATGCGGATAGTGCCCTATTTTTTTTCGACGGGTACAGGGTTGGAAACCCATGAGGTATAAGCGATGGGGTAAATAAACCTGGCAGTGCGTAATTTGTCAATTTCATCTTTGATAGCCGCGACTTTGGATGGGTGTAGCGGTCGCTATTTTTGGTGAACTGGTGTGATGTCGGGCTAGGTATTGATGTGATGTTTGATAATAGAGGGATCGAGGCCAGGAATTTCCATGTATGACCAAGCAAAAATATCCCTATATTCCTGGAAGAGGGCTTTATATGTGGCGATTTCCTGAGGAGTGCAAGCATCTCCAATGGTGATTTCTTCGATGATGCCATGTTTAATGGAAATGTCGATTTTGATGGTGGGTGAAATTTTGGCCATGTTTCCTTCCTCAAACACATCAGAAGCAGGAATGGGATTATTGAACCAATCGATAGGCCCTGATGGGATAAAATCCTTGGTTTCGATTGTGTAAATGGGGTTTTGGTTAGAAGGCATGGGGGCTTCCTGTGGAGAGAAGAGTGCGCGGTGATGTAGTGCATCCCAGGGAGAGTGTGGGCAGTTTAGCTCTTCGAGTATTTCCTCATCGCATTGGAAACAGTGGGAATACAAGGGGTCATGAGGAGTGATCTCAGTGATAGTGTGGTTTCCCCCTGATGAAGAAGCAGGGAGAACAATGCTAGGAGATGGGGAGGGTTCACTCGACATAAACCATATATTGAAGTACTGAGGGGTACCCATGGTGGTCGGGTGGAGAGTGTCCATAGGGTAATGAGCAGGAGAGTTGGGGGGGTTGTGGGGTAAATCCTTAGAGACTTCATCTAAGAACCATGGAGGCATTGGGAGTGCCTCGGGCTTGGGAGAAATGACACGAAGATCCTCCAGTGACAAGGTAATGTCAATTATCACCTTTGCGGGTCGGTGAAGCAGGGTCAATTGACATTGCCTATGTTCAAGGATCATAGGACACTGGTATGTAAAATGAGATAATGAATAACAAAGAGAGCAAGGGTGTCTCATACGTTCATTGACTGAAGTGGTGACATAACGAATGTCAGTGATATTTGTTGAAGAGGATGTAGAAGGACTGGGGTTGTTCTGGAAGTTCTGGCGTACGGAGGCTAATGTCTACCAAAAGTGTGGCAATGCTGGGAAATGATGGGTATAATGGCCATACTCTGAACATATAGCACAAGCATATTTGGTCCTCAACCCTTTACTACTGGAGGGGTGGGTGGTCGTGGTGGGACTAGCAGTAGTGGCGGGTGTTGTGGGAGTTTGATTGAGGGGGATCAAATTCCATAATTCAGGTAGCGATGGGCAATTGTTGGTTTGGTGGCCCTCTTTCTCACATAGTTCACAAGGTGGTGGGATGCGTGGAGGAAGTGGAGCGGTGGGCTCTTTCTTCTTTCTCCTGCCCCCAACTGTAGAAGGGAGGTTAGTGAGTGGGGGGGTGGTGGGGGTAAGGACGGGAATCGTCATGGGGATTTGTTCCTGTGGGGGAAGGGATGGTCGAGGGACCATCTCAGGTGGGTGAAAATACCACACTGGGATTGCTAACACCATATTAGGTAGTGTGAGCGTTGCGGCTACCTGAAAAGCTTCTATACCTGGTGGAGGGTAAAAGAAGGGAATTTGAGTGAGGGGTTGGGGGAATATCTCCCAAATAGGACTATGCCCCTGAGGGGATGTGGATTCGTGGACTGTTGAGGTCGACAAGTGCACAGGAGGTTCCGGTGGGAGTGGTTCTGGGACTATGGGGATGTCAGGAATGACCGAAGCCTCCTGAGGAGGACGAGCATCCTCTGTGTGAGTTTTGTTAGATGAGATGACTCATACTTGATTACCAGGATGAAGGAGTGGTGGTGCTCCATGGTACGTCCCTAAAAAGGATGGATCTTTAAAAATCCCAGGACCCATCTCGATGAGTGGATATGCATCTTGGTTTGTGTGGATGAGAGGAAGAATGTTATCGAGGTTGGCAGATGGGTTAGGCTCATAATGTGAGACTTGGTCGATGGTCACGATCTTCCCATTGTGGGGGAACATCATTGTCTGAAAGATGGAAGATTCCACTGCCTTCATAGCGTACATGTAGCTATGACCAAACAGGATATTATAATCGAGCGGGGCGTCGATAACTTCGATGTCGATGAGAATAGTCTTGCCCCCGAGTTCAACGGGGATGTTTTGGAAGATCCCTTCAGGAGAGAATGGTCGTCCGTCATAAGCTCATAATGTGATGGCAGAAGGTATGAGTTCTTGGGAACCAAGTTTCTGCCATACTGTTTTGGACATAATGCATGTAGATGCACCTTCATTGATGATACATCGATGAACTGTGATGTTCCGTATTTTCACTGGTATTTGAAAAGCGATTAAGGTGGGAAGACGAGGTTCTACGCTATCAAGATCAAACGTGATGAGGCAAGTATCTACTAGGTCGACTACCCCCAAGGCGGAAAGTAGTGATTTCCGCTATGTAGGACAAGTCTGGAGGACTTCCAAGACTGACATGCTAGCTGGGGATTGCGCTAAGTCGTCTACCAAGCTATAGTTATGAGCTTCCCTAGCCTGTGGGTTGTGGACATTCTTGCACAAGGGGATGCGAGGGATGCATAGTGGTGGTTCAGCGGAAGGGCGGGGGATCACCAATAGGGGTCTCGTCGGTGTAGGGTTTGTCTTTGGAGAGATGGAAGGAGACTCAGTGGGTGAATGATACCAACGACTATGCGTTTGCAGAAGGATTTCTTCCTCACTGGTCAGGAGAATTGTACGCTCTGCTGGGTTGTTAGGGTTGAGGTATTGTCCCCCTTGAGGTGGGGGATGTTGTGTGTCCTGTTAGGTGTTTATCACACCTTGATGTGGAATAGGATTTTGCAGCACGGTGAGAGGTGGTTGTTGGACGTATTGTTGTGGTGCCTGCTGAGGGGCAGGTTGTGCAGGAGAATGGGTAAGACGACCAGAGTCTTTCAACCATTTGAAATCAATGATCTGGGGGAAATGGTGAGTGTAATGACTGAAATCACCACAAAGGGCACAAGGGAATATGGTTTTAACATTATTTCACCCTTGGTGTTTATTATTTCCCCCTTGGGCGTTTTGGTTCCCTTGGTTCTAGTTGCGCCCAGTGGGTTGGTGCTATGGGGGTTGATTCCCGCCTTGACCTGGGTTGTTGTTATTCCTGTTCTGTCCTTTCTTCCTGGCATTGTTCGATGGATGAGTTGGGTTGGCTGTATTCAACTGTTCAAAACTTTGGTATTGTTGAGTAGCAGAAGGTTGAACAAAATTTACCCCCGCATGAGGATGTGGGGGAGCCATGGGTTGTGGAGGACCAGGAAATGGGAAGTATGGATTTTGTGGTGGTACTGATCCATAAGGTAAATATGAAGGCATAGTGCTTTCACTAGTGCTATAAGCTGATGTTGAGGGAGTACCACTATTTGTGGGAATAGGTGGATGTATGGGAGGTGTCGGCGGTGGTCCACTGATGGGTGGAGGTATAGCAACATGGTATGGATGTTGATAGAGAGGTGGGGGGTAATAAGGATTGCCCGCATATGTTGGTGGGTATTGAGGTGTTCC
>CBVK0100321722.1:0-11190 GCA_900067695.1 Picea abies
ATCTCTTTCTGTTATTTTCTGCATACACACATATAAACACATCTAAAAGGTAGATCAACAAAGTGTTTGATGAAATACCTCACTCAAAAAAAGTTTTAAAAGGACACCAAAACAATGATGATCCTTTCATAATGGCTTGGGATCATTACACCATACCATACGTTATCGAACTTTCCATGTTTTTCTTTATCCTCTCTCCTAGCATCCCATCTTAACACCAAATCCCCTTCATTGAAAAAATATTTCTTAGTTCCCTTATCGAATGTAGCCTTGATTTTTCTCTGATGAGTAGCAACTTTTTGATTAACTTGTTCTCTGACTTGCTGAACATCAATCATCTAAAAAATTCTTCTTTGGACATCATTGGGTTCCTCTAGTTTTTCTTGTAGAAACTTTAAGACTGGCAGGTCCAATTGAGTTGGAGGAATTTCTTCTGTGCCGTATACCATCTGGAAAGGAGATGTCCCAATAGACTTCTTGTTACTGATATGATCATCCCAAAGGGAAAACTTTAACTTGGAATCCCATGATTTTTTATTTTCTGTTAGTAATTTTTTGATAATTCTTATCAAAGTTTTATTGGAAGATTCTGCCAATCCGTTCCCTTGAGGGTAGTAGGGGGTAGAATGAACCAATTTGATACTATACTTTTTACATAATTCAATCATGGAATTTTATTTAAAAGCCTATGCATTATTAATGACTAGTTTTTTAGGACAACCAAACCTAGAAAAAATATATCCTTCTAGAAATTCCATGATTACCTTGTCTGTTGTATTCCGAGTCAGAATTGCTTCAATCCACTTTGTAAAATAATCTATGGATGTAAGAATCCATCTATGTTGTCCTGAGGAAGACGGATTAATCTCTTCGATGAAATCTAATCCCCACTGTTGAAATGGTTCATGAGGGATGATTGGTGTCAGAGGCAGAGATATAAGTTTCTTCTTTCCAACAAATTTCTGACAAGGTTCACATGCCCAGACCTGAGCAAAAATATCTAAGAATATAACTAGCCAGTAATAACCTGCTCTAAGAATCTTGAAGGCAGTAGACTTCCAATGATGATGGCCTCCGTAGACACAATAATGCAGATCATGAAATATTTGTTTAGTTTCCTTTTCGTCCACACACCTCAACAAAAAACCGTTGGGGTCTTTCCAGAACAAGTTTTGATCAACAATACAGTACTTTACAACTCTCAACTTTAATGATCTGAATTTTGATTTATCCAACTCTGGGGGAGATTGGAAATTCAGCAGAAAAAATACGATATCTTTGTACCATTTTGAAGAAACGTACTTGCTATTTATCTGTAAATTTATTTCTTCAATCTAGACAGGAGAGTCCTGTGTCATGTCTGAAATATGGTATAACCCAATTGTTTTGCAATTAAATTCGATCATTAATTTGGCGAAGCCTTTTCCTTTTATCAACTGAGTAGGATTTATGGTGAGATCATATTCCATGATTTTGGTTATCCATTTCCCTCTCTTTCCTTCAAAATCAGGTTGAACCAATATTTCTCTGACTGCACTGCTTAGGACATAAGCTGTAATTTTAGATTGAAGAACATATACTCTGAAGGATTTTAAAGCCTTTAGCAAGGCATAGGCCTATTTTTCTATTAAATCATACTTCAATTTAAATTCTCTGAGGGTTTTGCAAAAGAAGGAGATAGGCTACTCATATCCTTTCTCATTTCTCTGCAGAACAACAACAACTATGGTATTCTCTGATGCAAATGAAAAAATCATTAATTTGTTGGAGTAATTTTGGCTAATTAGAATAGGTGCCTGAACAATAGCCTGTTTGATCCTTTCAAAGGATTCTCTCGCTTCTGGTATCCACTTAATTTCTGCATCCTTTTTCAACATGTCAGTGATGTACTTGTCAATTTATGCAAAGTTAGGTATAAACCTCCTTAAAAAATTAATTTTACCAATGAATGATTGAATATATTTTTTATTTCTCGGAGTGTCGATTTGTTGGATAGCCTTTACTCTTTCCAGATCTATTTTAATACCTTTAAGTGAAACAACGTGTCCTAGAAGCTTTCCTTCCTCCATGGAAAAATGTGATTTTTTGGGATTAAGTGATATGTTGTACCTCCTGCATTTATCAAAGGTCTGCTTCAAGTGTTGTAAATGTTCTTCATCGGATGCCGAAAATATATTGATTTCATCAAGGTAAATAACCAAAAACTTTTCTTTCTCCCCAATGAAAGCGATGTCCGTAGCCCTTTGAAATGTAGCTCCTATGTTCATCAATCTAAAAGGCATCTTTTCGTACATAAAGGTTCCCCAAGAAGTGGTAAAAGATATTTTATTTTTGTCCTCTTCCATTACTGATATTTGATTGTACCCTGAATATCCATGAAACATAGAGATTCTCTTTGTGTCGAAAACTCTTTGTAAGATATAATCCATTTTTTGTAATGGATAATTGTCTTTCAGGGAGGACCTGTTTAGATTCCTGAAGTCTACAGAGAGCCTTATCTCCTCGTTCTTTTTTCTGACAGGTACAAGGTTGGCTACCCATTCTGAGTATCTCAGTGGCACTATGATTTTTGCTTCCAACAACCTTTTTAGCTCCTTTTCTATTATAGGTAACAATAAAGGATTAAATTGCCTGAACTTTTGTTTAACAGGTTTTGATCCAGGTTTCAGAGGAATTTTGTGCTGAATAATATCTGTATCAAACACCTTTAGATCTTCATAAGACCATGAAAAAATGTTTGAATAATGTTTCATTAATTCAGCATATGCTTCTTTCTGTTTTTGTGAAAGTTTCCTAGATATTTTTACCAACCTGGGATTTGCATCCGGACTAATGTCATAGTCTACTACATCTATTTCTTTTGTTTGGATAACAGCCTTCCTAGAAACATCATTATGATAAAACAACCTTTCTAGTGGAACCAAACCCTTGGGACGATGGTTGTCTTCAGTTCAATGATTTTGTGGCCATCAATTGTATCTTGAAGGACTTTTGCAACATGTATTTCTGCTTCTCCATCTTCGTCATCTTGATCAATTGAAATGTTAGAAAACTCTTCAATAGTTTTCAAAAATCTTTGAATTTCCTCATCATCTTTAAAAACTTGCCAATGTTTTATATTATCCGTTATTGAAGGTCTGTTTCTGAATTCAACTTTGAATTTCAGATTAGGAAACATCAGGGTTTTAAAGTTGCTAGCTGCAAGTGCCAAAGAGTCGGCCTGCTGATTCAAATTTTTGTGAACAAAAGTAATATTAAATGCCAAAACGAAATTATCCACATAATCCCACACCTCATTTCTCTATTGTTTTAACCTTTGTTGTTTGGTTTGTTATATATTCTTGATTTGGTGAATAATAAGTTCTGAGTCTCCAAAAACAGATAGCTTATCTACTCCCATATCTCTAGCATCTTTTAAACCTAACAACAAAGCTTCATACTCACTGATGTTATTAGTGGTGTCAAATTCAAGTTTATATGACATGGGGATAACCTCCTTTGAAGGGGAAATGAAGACAATACTAGCTCCAGAACCTTCTTTAGAACATGCTCTATCAAAATACATTTTCCAAACAAAATTGTCTTTACTGTCTCCCACTACAGTTGTTGACTTTCTGATTGATACTTATGCCATTTCCTCACTTATATGAAAAATAGAAGAACCAAGATCATCTTCTACAACATATATAGGATGATTAGTGGGATTATTGTGATCACTTACCAAATAAGCCAATCCAACTTCTCTGTATAATCTCCGTTGTTCCCCACCAAAATCAGGTATGGTTGCATAGCTAAGGTCCATCTATAGAGTACCACCTACCTTCTTAGCCCAAGATATTGAAAGAAGCATTCCAAATTTTGGTGGTATGTCAACCACGATAACATCTAATACCACACTTTTCATAGGCAAATGGGAAAGAGTAACAACCACATCTTTCATAACTCCAAGGAGGTCATGATACGCTCTAGTAATGTCCAACCCTAATTCTTCCATCACCACCTTAGGAATTACATTATGTGAGGCACCAGAATCCATTAAGCAGTTGTGCAATATCTTGTCATGGATATTTAATGAAATGTAAAAAGGTGGGGAGGCATCAATTCTATCTTCAATGTGAGGTCCAATAGTTATAGCAGGGTTTTCATCCTCTAGATTGACCGTATCTGAAAAGGTGACATGAGATGGAGCTTGTAGAGCCTTGAGGATGGTCTTTCTAAAAGGTTCTGCTTTCATGAGTTCTAATAATGGCACTGAAATCTTGATTTTGTTGATTCCGTGTTCTAAACTGAAAGAAAAAACATTTCTATCTCGTTCCTTTATGTCAACAGTACTATCCTTGGAAGGTTGTTTCAATGGTTGATCAACTTGGATCTTGGGAACACCTTTGATAATTCCTTTCTTAACTGGAGTACTGACCTTCTTTGTGGAAACAATTGTATCAACTTTAGGTGCATTCGAACCAGATCTGAGATTGTATTTTTTTCTTTTAGGTTCCTGTTGGACAATCTCATCTTCATCCCCTTCTTCAAACTGATTTGCAATCAAAGCATATTCATAATCCTACTGTGTCACATGTAGAGGAGATGATTCAGAATCATTCAAGTGAACTGCAGGGTCTTCTTCTGTATCATCCTCATCCTCCTCCTCATCTAATGCATTATTCTGAAAAGGAGGTAACACCTTTTGGTCATCTTGGTTTTTTCTTTCTCTTGGTAAGATTTGAGGTACATTTTTTGGTCTCTTGAACTAATTTGGATTTCTGTAACCACCCTCTTGTGCAGGTCTACTTTGTTGTTTTTCTTCTATCTTCAACCTTTCCATTTTAGATGTCAAATTTTTCAGCATCTTATCCATTTCATCCATTTTAGAATCAGATGTTGAATTAGAAGATGAAGGCAATTCTTCATTTTTCTTTTTCTTGTCTCTTTCACTTCTAGACTTCAATTTGTCTGCTACTAATATGTTTGATTCTACCTCGATAGAAGCATCTTGTATCAGGTTGAGGGTAGTGGTTCTTATTTCCCTAAGAAATAGGGAAAATTTGACATCGAATGCATTGGCAAAAGTGATTTTAGCTGATGTCTCTGAAGGTTTTATCTCCTCTAGAATTTTACCATACATCTGGTTGAACCTTTTGGTAAAATCATGTATTGATTCATCTTGTTTCCTCCTTAAAGCACCGAATTCAGTGATGTAGTATAAAAAGTCCTTCTTGTCTACCCAATGTTTAAGAAATGCATCATCTAAGGCTACAATATCAACTATTGAATTAAGAGGCAAACTCTTGAACCACTTTCTTACTTCCCCATTTAGACTTTGTACGAATAGTCTCATCCACACATCAACATGTTGTACATTGAAATTATCTGCAAAACTATAAAATGAACTCAAATGCTCTTCAGTAGTGATTGATCCATCTCCATTGAATCTAGGCAAGTATCTCATATAATCATTTGGTGGAAAGGCATACATGACTTGTGGAAGAACAAAGGGAGCATACCTTGCTGCAACTATTTCATCCATTTTGTCTACAACCATATTAACTATTTTTGGAGCTCTAGGAGTGAGTAAGATTGGTAATGCTGAAGGAGAAGGCATCCCTTGTGTATTACAACCTATATGTATTGCCCCTGAGTCTTGATATTTAGCATATAAGGATTTCTCTTCTAGACTAAGATCAGCTAATGGGTTGAGAAACAGAGGATTCTCAAAAGAAAAACAATGTGATCTAAAATCCTCAGATGAGATAGATCCAAGAGACGAAGAAGGTGTCTCTGGTTCGCTCTTAATATCTGTATTGTGACCTCTCGAAGTTTCAGTCACAGGAAAAATTTCTAGATACTCCTGTTTAATGAGTTCAGTAAGTAACTTCCACTGTTCTAGATTTAATTATGAAATAGTTGAAGGGAATGAAACTATATCAGACTCAATAGCAGGTTTAATTTCACTTTCAGAATTCACATCTTCATCTAATTGGGTTTTGATGATTTCAGAGGATTGTCCTTGAGAAATTTCTGAAGATAATTTTCCCTTTAAGAGTGAAGACTGATTGGAAAGAACTTTAGGTTTTCTTAATAACTTTTCAGGATCTGGAACTGTTGCAATAAGCTCAAGATTTGGATTTTTCCTGGTCATTGGTCTCTTATTAAATGATGAAGAATTTAGAGGAGTTTTAGGTCCTTTTCCTTCTCTTTTAGGAGCTATAATTACCATAGAGGAGTCACCAGGTGAATAATCACAGTCTTAAATAATGTCCAAAATCTTGTTCACCACCAAGATCTGAATGTAAACTTGTCGTTTCCCTAGGGAAGATCTCTTTGTTTCTTCGTCACTGACAACGACGCCAAAAATGTTAGTCCCTAAAGTTGCACTTGATTGTGAGAGGGAAATCTATGGCATCATTCATTTATTGCAAAGTATTTTTAAGGTTTTATGATTTGGTTTTTTGTAGGGTGGTTGAAAACTGGCCGAAGGTTACAACATGACATGAAAATCAAGATCATAACATAGCATATCCCATTGGTTGAATAATAGGTAGACACATATATGGATTAAACCAATTAAGAAAAAGGAAGATGAAGTATACAATTTGTCAACTTCACATGAATTCTCGTCTCAAAATTTCATAAAGAAACAAGACTATCAACTTGATATCAAAACTTGAAAAATTATCTCTACAGTAAAAATTTTCACTGTATAATTAATAGTCAAGAATAAAAAAGCATTGCAATATGAATAATGAATTTAAGGATGAAGAAAGAAATAACAAAGTAGAAAAAGAGGGTCTAACCATCCATATTCCTTTGCTATTAAGTGTCAAATTGAACATAAATGCCTTTTACAATGAGCTTCACAAAAAGGTCCCCTGGATCTCCAATTTTCCGACCTTCACATAGTATTTCCTCTGTCTATTTAAACTATCTATAAAACTTCCAGATCCTATCATCTAGTATAGCTTTAAGGACTAGATTCGAATAGTATCTATCTACTAAGGTAGTTCACTCAAAAAGAGCTTCTACAATCCCAAAATAGATCATAGCTCAACAACTTGATATTGCAAAATATTGCCAGCATTTATATTTGATTCTACAAAATAGGAATTAGTTTAATTTAGTCAAACAGATCGAGGTCTTAGCATCTCACTAACCAAAAATGAATAGGCTTTGCCATATTTTCTGGAAAACATTTAAATCATGATTGTAGAAAATCTCCATGTAACCTTTAGGATATAATCATAGCAGTAGCTTTAGCATTTTTTTGTTTGAGCTTTGTGGTAAGCACGACATTGTGCCAATAGAGTCTAAAATTTATCTCCCTGAGTTCTTTGAGCAATGCCCTTTTCTCTTTCTTATTCTTTTTAAAACCTTGAATCCTTTCTTGCTGGTGAGCATTCCATTGTTCTATTTGCACCTTTTCTTTCTTTAACTATCTTACTATTTTTTGAAATTCCTTGATCCTTTCTTTATCAGTTCTGATTTTAACTCTGAATCCTGGGCATTCTTCAAGAGGTGTAGATTCATTCAGGTTTAAGGCAACTTTGGGTCCTTTTTCTTTAACTTGGTACTTTGTGTAATATACCAGATATAAAAAGTGTGTAGAACATAAATGAAATTCTAGAAATGGCAGAATAACAGTAATATAACCAGCATAATATCCACAATAACACAGAAATGATATAAGAAGAACAACAGAAATAGCACTTTGATTCAAAAAGCAATGTTCACAGGCCTCTTTGAGGGGGAAACCTCCAGTCGAGCAGAACTTTGTTACAATAATCTTCAAGCTTGGGTTTTCATACCCTCGAACCTTATTTATACTAAATATGTCTATTAAGAGAAGCATCTAGAGGAAGATCCTTCTAGAAGCGAAAGCTTGTATTAGGTCTTCTTACATCCACTTTATTCTATTTTATTGAAAGGCCTTATTAATGTTGAACTTTATTACATCCGAATATATTGATCTACCTATGTGTGGGTTAGGACCCTAACATGTCCGCCCCCTTAAAAACAACCTTGTCCTCAAGGCTTGAGATGTGGAAACTACTATAGAATGGTAGTTGGTTCCCAAGTGGCATCTGATGGAGTCGTATCTTTCCACTGGACTAGCACTTCCTTGATGGTTCTCTGATGTAGGTGACACTCATGATGGTCCAAGACTACTCCTGTTTGTAGCCAAATGCATCCTTCTTCAGCTAACTCTGGAAGGTTGGTTTGAATTTTGCACCTAGTTCCAATCACCTTCTTTAAGTATGAAACATGAAAAACAGGATGTAGCTTCGACTGAATAGGCAGAGCTAACTGATAGGTGACTTGCCCCACATGCTTGAGAACTGTATAAGGACCATAAAATTTGGGTGCTAGCTTCTAACAATGCTTGGCCTTGAGGGAAGTTTGCTTGTATGGTTGTAGCCGCAGAAGCACTTGATCCCCTTCTGCAAATTGACGTTCAGAGTGACCTTGATATTCTTGTTTCTTCATGCGATTCCCTGCCATGACCAGGTTCTCTTTAAGGGTACGAAGAATATCCTCTCGAACTGTAAGTGTTTGGTCAACCGCCTAGACCTTCGAGGTACCCGGTAAGTATGAGAGAACTGAAGGTGGCTTCTGTCCATATACCGCTTCAAAAGGAGTCATGCGTGTATCTGTATGGTAGGAAGTGTTGTACCACCATTCAACTAGGGGTAACCATTGAGCCCATTGATGTTGCTTCTCAGAGGAAAAACACCTCAGATATGTTTCCAAACACTTGTTGACAACTTCCGTTTGACCATGAGTCTGGGAATGATAAGTGTTGCTGAGATGCAATTGGGTGCCCTGTATCTTAAATAGTTCTTGCCAAATATTTCTTGTGAAAGTTGGGTCACGATCAGAAACAATAGAGTGCGGCATGCCATGAAGCTTGAAGACTTGGTCCATGAAAATTTGAGCCACCGTGGATGCAGTAAATGGGTGTTGAAGAGCGCATAAATGAGCATAATTGGAAAGGAGATCCACAAGCACCATTATGACTAATTTATTCCCCAATTTGGGTAAGCTGGTAATAAAGTCCATAGAGATATCCTTCCAAATAGCAGGTGGAATCAGAAGCGGTTGTAATGTGCCCAGAGATTTGACTGTTTCTCCCTTGTTGCATTGACACACCTCACATTCAGCGACAAAATTACGAATGTCCTATTTCATACCATCCCAGAAAAAGGAGCGTTTGAACTTGTCATAGGTTTTGGTGAACCCTGAGTGCCCCATTGTGGGTGTAGCATGAAGCTTAGAAAGTACCATGGATTTAAGCTTTGATTGTTTACTTAAATATAAATGACCTTTGTATCAAAGCTCATCCTGGAGCCAAGAGTACCTTGGGGGAGCCAGAGCATTGGTCTGTAATTGCTGGAACAGATGTGAACTTTTGGGATCTTGTAGCCATTCCTGGCGCACAACTTGGAGCCAATCAGGTACAATGAAGGAAAGATAAAAAAGGGATCCTTCTTCTTCATATTTTCGGGACAGTGCTTCCACCACTACATTGTCTTTTCCCTTCTTGTAAATGATCTCATAATAATATCCAAAGAGCTTAGTCACCCATTTTTGTTTCTTCGGGGAGGAAATGCGTTGTTCCAGAAAGTACTTGAGGCTTTGATGGTCGGTCTTAATTTGGAAGCGTTGCCCCAAGAGATAAGGATGTCATAGATCAATGACATGAAGAATAACCAACATTTACTTTTCATAAATGGGTTTTCCCAGATTCCTTTCAGGCAGTTGCTTGCTGGTGAAGGCCAAAGGTCGACCCTATTGCATAAGGACATCATCGATTCCTTTCCCTGATGCATAACATTCCAACACAAAGGTCTTTGTGAAATCAGGAAGGGCCAGAACCAGAGTTTTGCACATGGCCATCTTCAAGGTTTGAAAATATTGAGCAGTGACTGGAGTCCAAGTGAAAGAGTTCTTTTTTAGGAGAGCAATGAGAGGTGCTGCAATATTTCCATAGTTCTTAACAAACTTGTGATAATACCCTATTAAGCCCAGAAATCCATGCAATCTTTTGAGATTCTTTGGGTGCAGCCAGTATTGCATAGCTTCAATCTTTTTCGAATCCACCTTGACACCATCCTTGCCAACCAGATGACCCAAGTATTCTACTTCTGAGGCACCAAAAGCACATTTAGATTGTTTCAAGAAAAGTTGGTGCTAAGAGAGTAGACGGAGAATTTAATCTACATGAGTAAGATGCTTTGTTCAAGTTTTTCTATATATGAGGATATCATAAAAGAAACCTGAGACAAAATGATGGAGAAAGGGACGGAAGACATGGTTCATGAGGCTTTGGAAGGTGGAGGGGGCATTACACAAGCTAAAGGGCATGAACAAAAACTCATAGTGGCCCTCATGAGTTCGAAAGGCTGTCTTGGGAATGTCCGCCTCTTTCATACGTATTTGGTGATATCCCAAGTGAAGATCAAGTTTAGTAAAGAATTGGGCGCCACTCAATTCATCCAGGAGGTCATCAATGACAGGAATGGGGAATTTTTCTTTAATGGTAAGTTTTTTGAGGGCATGAAAGTCAAGACACATTCTCCAAGAACCTTCTTTCTTTAGGACCATGACTATCAGAGAAGAGTAAGGGCTCATACTAGGGAAGATAATGCCTGCATTAAGGAGTTCCTGGACCATTTTCTCAATTTCATTTTTTTATGAAAAGGGGTGGTGATATGGATGGATATTGGGAGGAAGGCTTCCGAGTACAAGGGGAATAGAATGATCATGAACACCACAGGAAGGAGGGAGTCCTTGGGGAGTGGAAAATACCATTTGATTTTTAGAAAGGAGGGATTGGAGGTCTTGTGGCACTGGGGGTGTCTCTGTTGCTTGTATGGCATGGAGTTGGGCAATGACACCAGAATGAACTTTCTTGAGCAGATTTTCCATGCAATGGGAACTAATGACCTCAGGTGAACCAACAATGATGCCTTGGAATTTATATTGGTGGCCTTCCTGGTTGAATTGCATGGTTAATGCCTTAAAATCCATGAGAATGGGACCCAAAGTTCTTAGCCAGTCTACACCCAACACATTGTCACAACCACCCATGTCGATAGCAAACATATGGGATTTTAGGTGGTAGTCACCGATTTGGAGACGCACATTTTCACAGCACCCTCCACATTTCATGGAACCACCATTGGCAATCATGATTTG
>CBVK0100321728.1:0-15368 GCA_900067695.1 Picea abies
GTATGAAAATTTATTTTATGGTCATTGTTTTTATTGTACTAACTTTGGACATAAGGTTGCAGATTGCAGGGATTATAAAAGAAATGTTCAAGCAAGAAGTGCCTATGTGGTCGCACATAACATTGAGTGTTACAAATGTCATAACTATGGACACATAACCAGTGATTGTAGAAGCATGATCGATACTTCCATGAAAGAGAATATTGATATCAGATATAAGAAAGTATGGATAAGAAAATAAGAAGAACAGGTGAACAAATACCTGGTACCAGAGATCGCAAGGTTGGCAATAAAATGAGATGAACAAAATTCTATAGAGAAAAAGAAAGATGTCAGATACACAAAGGTTTGGAAAATAACTGAAAGAAAGGAAGGCCAGGTAAATAAGGAACAAGTTCGTGAAAGATGAATCCACGAACAGAAAGAAAGAAATCAGAGCTTAGACAGATAATGAATCTACCAATGAAGATGATGATGAATACACATCAGAGCAGGAATTGTTCTAAGCCATCCGACTCAGAGACTCCCAAATAATACAAATATTAGATAGGGGGAGTCTATGCGATAGCTATGACAGACCAAAGAACCATCCTTCGAGTAGCTTGCAGATTTTGAGAAGACAGATTCAAAGAAATCAGTTAGTAGAAGTACAATTTGATAGATTAATCAAGACTTCATGATAATATAGTGATAAATGGGTTAGCATTATGGACAGTTGCGCAAATAGAGTCTTGGATAGTATGGACAGAGATGGATTCGTAAGAACACTTAGCAGGTTTGGACAGATATATGATAGTGGACGAGGGCATGTATTCATATATTGGTTCAGAGAGTGGTTCAAAGACAAAGGAACATTATCATAATGGATGATAGTTACATAGGAAATGGGTCGAACAATGCTAATGGATTCCAAATTGAAAGATATTTTTTGGACACATGCAGTGCATACATCAGTTCACATTCAAAACAGAGTAATGCTCAGAAACAACAATGAAAAAAACTCTCTACGAACTATGGAAAATAAGTGCGGACAACAACCTCTACATCAAGGGAACTCAAGGTAATATTTTATTAATTGAAATTTATGTTGATGATATTGTTTTGGAAGTACTAATGACAGGTTAAGCCAGAAATTTACAAAGGATATGCAGAATGAATTTGAAATGTCATTACTTGGAGAACTATCCTTCTTTTTGGGTCTTCAGATATGTCAAAGTAACCAAGGAATTTTTATTTCTCAAACTAAGTATATCGTAGAAATGCTAAAGAGGTTCGGAATGGAAGATTGCAAACCAGTTACCACTCCTATGCAAACTAGTTGCAAATTGAGCAAAGATGATGATTCAAAGTCTACATACCAGAGGCAATACAGGTCAATGATTGGTCGCTTACAATATGTGACAACATCCAGACCATAAGTAATGCATGCAGTTGGACAGGTGGCACGATTTCAAGCAACACCAAAGTAATCACATGTATTAACAGTGAAGAGGATTTTCATATATCTCAAAGGAACAAAAGAGTTTGGATTATGGTATCTAAAAGGAAAGGATCTATCACTTATTGCCTACACAGATGCAGATTGGACATGTTGCATTGATGACCGACGAAGCACCAGTGGAGAAAAGTTCCACTTGGGTGAGTGTTTAGTATCTTGGCTAAGAAAGAAAAAATCATCAATATCCTTATCTACAAACGAGGCATAATATATTGTAGCAACAACATGTTGTACACATGTTCTATGGATGAAACAAACTTTGACAGATATACAAGTTGAGTATGATGAGCCTATTCCAATCTATTGTGATAATACAAACGCCATCAGTAACTAAAAAAACCCGGTGATGCCTATATGGGACTGAACCCTTACTTCTTTCAGTTCGTTAAACAAAGGAAGAGGAACTTACCGAAGGTGAGTTATATCGAGCATGTGTTACTCTCCTCGAGCTCGCTAAATTAAAAAGAGGTACTCGTCTATCTGGATGGGGGGAAAATTGAAAGAAGCAAGCCAAGCAGTTTCTTTTTGAGAACATTACCAAGTAACTCTTAGAGTCGCCCTTGAACACGACACTTTGTCTTTTGCACATTATAATCCATTGAACCTCTGCACTGAGCCAATCCTTTGAGTTTCTTTCACTCCTCTGGGTTACCTGACGTAAGTCATAGCATCCACTGCATCATCAAGTTTTGGTCCATGTCATGTTTTTGCTGTTGTGCCTCAGTGTTCAAGGGAAGTATTCGCCTCGAGAGTCATCCATCACAAATATCTTGTCTCAATACCCATGTCAATCCATGTTCATTTGATCTACCAATTACATCTCTATGTTCGTTTCGTGTCGTTGATGGGGGATACATCAAGGCCCTCCTTCGACGAGCCTATTCCTGTCGACTTCAACACATTATCCAAGAATTAGACTTAGAAACCAGTTAGTACTTTGGGACTTGCATGCCTCAATGGCAGGCCTCCTCACGTTCGACAGCGGGTTTACATCATTGACCTCTGATCGGATGATTCCACGGATGTTCGACTCTAGCTCATCCATTCAAATTCGTTGGAATGTACTAGGGTACTTTGGGAATCATTGACATTAATGGTGATCTCCCTTGCACTTGTTAACAGTTTACATCATTGACTGGTAATCAAGTGGTTTATGCCATGTTCGACATTAGGACATCTATTCACATGGTTAGATTCGTACTACATCAGGATCGGTAAGAAGACCCTGGGTTGAGTGATCACTTTGATATTTACTTTGCACAGGTTGCGATGGAGTTTCTCTTGAACAATGACACATATAATGTTACATAGATCCACTTTGTATTGGTCGTGGCTATGTTTTGTCATCTCGTAGATCCACTGTGTATTCTTCGTGGCTATGATTAGTTCATTTCATAAGAGTATATATCCACAATGTATTTTCAGTGGCTATACCTTTTTATCAATACAATTATGGATCTGCAGTGTATTTTATGGCGGCCATATCTTGCAAGTCTTTATCACCCAAGCATAGGTATTCCTACCTTGGGTTTGAAACATGTCATAATATTTGTTGGATGTTTGTGCGCAGCTTTTGTCAGGTTCTCTGCATCTATACCCTTGCTTGAAAGTATACAAAGCATTTCAGTTATCAGTTCTTGTCTTCTAACTTCATACTTTGGGGGGCAATCTGTTACACATAAAAAATACTCACTTCGATAGTGTCGCAAGTGTCGTCATTATAAGTGTCGCATTTTGCTCACAAGTGTCGCAAGTGTCAGGGAAGCATACTGCCATGATGCCTATGTTGTGCCTATAATGACATGAGAAGGACACTTAAAACACCTCAAACAATTGCTTTGGAAGAGGAGGAAAGGTTAAATGGTCTCATGAACCTTTTGCCATCTGAAAACACTCCAAAAACTAAGTTTTTGGAGGGGAGAGCTCCCCTATACCTCTTCTGGGAGTGCTGGTGCTCCCCCTTACACTGTCTGGGAGTGTTATAAAGCTTCTTTGGCCCTTCTAAGGGAGCGCTGGTGTCTTTAGGAGTGCTGGCGCCCCCCTTAAGCCTACTAGGGAGCGCTACAACACTCTGATGGTCCTTTTGAGGGAGCGTTGTCTATTCTCGGTAGCAGTTGATTTATTGAGAAGAATGGGGGAAGGATCTTTTCATTCTTAGAAGGCAGTTGGGTTCGAATCCTCAATCAAGCCATGATCCTAGGGAAGATCCTGAACTGAAGGAGGAAAATACTCAAGTCCCCCAAGGATATTTCAAGTTGTTGAGCCTCTCCAAGGCTATATAAGCAAGCTTTCTAATGGTAAAAGGGGACTGGAAAGGGAGAATCAAACCAAACTTATGATCTCATAAGTGGTGTTGGAACAGAGATAATTTGGAGCAAGAGACCTATGATCTCATAGGGAGAAATTGGTGAAGCTATCATCACTCATATCGTGGATATTTTGAGCAAGGGGTAGACAATGAGGACTTGACAAAACTGTTGCAATTCATCTATGGTTGTAAGCAATGTTTTGTCCTCATTAATATAATTTGCTTGGCCTGTTTCTTTCTAATTCATGTTCAATCACACATGAATTTGTCTCTTTAGTAGATAGACCTATTTCGGACTAAGCTTGATAGGGTCGTACTTTGTTTGTCTATAGGGCTTATCGAAGAGCAAAAGATCGGAGCTCATCTCGGAGCGTGCAGGGACAAACACCGGTAAAAGGTACTTCTTTTCTCCTTCCTCCTCACACAATAGTCCACCTAGATCTAAAAGGAAGTTAGTGACCATGATAAGCACTTTATGTCTTAGAGTTAAGAGTCTAGCTCTTTGAGGCGATCTACCTGCCCGCAGGAGATTTTCTTTCAACAGAAATTGACGACTCCACTGGGGATCGAATCAGAACTTTCTTAGTTTTGTCTTTCTTAATAAGCCTTGTCTTACCCTTTGTGTTCTTAGACCTTGTTCACCCCTTCATTTCTTATTACATTTGCTGATTGACTCTTCACTCCATCACACTCAGCTTGATTGCAAAAAATTCCATTGAAATTTTGGGTTTTTTGAACTTTTTGTGGGTTTTTTGAGCCTGGCGCCCCCCTTCCCATGTTAACAGAACACCAACACTCCCTGGAAGTGTTATATAGAGCTTTATAATGCTCTGGTGGCCTTTATACCAGAGTGCCAACCCTTTTTTGCCCAAAATCTCTTCAAAATTTGCAACTTTTGGAGGTCCAAACCCTATTTCTTCACTTGTTGAGTTGCTTTGTGATTCAATGATTCTTCCTTTGACCTTTGACATGCTTCCTCCTAAGAAGTAAACACCTTATTGTTCATATTTTATGCCCTTCTTCATTCTTTTTGAGTTTTTGTTGTTGAGAGCTTGAAATCGATTCCCTGCTTTCTTCTCTCCTATCCGACTGAGCGGGAACTCTAGTGAAGGACATTAGAAGTCTGTGACTCTTCTCATTTGGTTCTTTGAGGTCATCTGATCCAATTTCTTTCTCCTTCCTTTTGAGTTTTTTATTTTCTTTCTCTTGTTTGATCGCAAAAAAAAAGGGTGTGTTGTTTGTGCGAAATCTGCATTTTCTTGTCTGAATCTCCTTGATCTGAAAGGGTAGTTGGCAGGACAAGTTTTTCATTGAATTGATCATCATTCGCATGCAAACGACAAAAATACATCTTAATGATTAGTTTGCATTTCTGAAATTTTGTAGCATCATATTGGATTTGATTAAGAACAAAATTGATTGAGGGCATTCCTTATTAAGTGTTTGATAGTGAAAACGACTCTTCCTCTTTCCCTTAATTAGGTATTCATTGAAAAGAAACGATTGTTTATCATATTTCATGCATATTTTTGGGAATTGAGTCATCATTCCATCAGTTTCACTTTCGTACACCCTCTGAGTAAACAACAACCATTAAAATCAACGCTTAACTAAAATTTATCAGACTTTTTACATCTTTGTTAGCAAACCTACATTAGTTTAAGGTGTAGGGATTTGGAATAGGTTGAAAGGATAAATTTCCAAAGCTATCAAACAAACTTAGTATCTTGCGGTAGGGAGAGTCAAATCCAATCATCGTATTGGCTTGCTGGGATCCCCCTCTCACACAGGGGTTACGCACGAGGTCGCATTCGGGTGAGTTACGGAGATTATCCCTCCGTGGTTCAACTGTTTGTAGTGGTCGGATCGTATATTGGGGGTCACTGGAAGGTATACCCATGATTATGTGTGGGAGCCTTTCAAGTTGATTTCGGACTTGTTATCTTACCCATATATTCTGACTAGACTGTCGACTGTACCCACCCAGGGGCTGACTATGAGTTGGTGACCTTAGTAGCCACAATATTTAGGGTCTCACACAAGGTGACGGTGAAGGGAAGTCTCACTGTACCTGGAACAAACGTTGGTCAAACTCACTTGGGCTCCTTGGAGGGTAAATCCACAATTACTGCATGGAAGCTTGCACCAAGGTGTAAGTCCGTTAAGTAGGTCGCCAACGTAACTGATCCACCCACTCTATCCCCGCCCCTTCCTATTTTGATCTTGTGACATTGGATTTCATCACCAACTAGTGGTTTCATCATAGGAAGGTTTTTTTGATTGATTGCTTCTTAGATTCATAGTGTGTGTTGTTTGTTTTACTTAGTGGACCTTAGGTCAAGTCAGTGTTAATGGCATCGAATCCTGGGAGTACCAATGGAGGAATCCCTTCTTCTGGGGAACCTTATACATTTCCTTCGTTTGGAAACTTTGGTCCTCCATATGTTGCCACACTGAGTCTTCCATGACTCACTATTGGATTACCAGTTTGGTTGTTCCCCACTCCGGTGATCCCAAACCCTCCCAATGTTTTAGCTGCACCTAATACTTTAGATGTCAATACACCACCCACACATCAACCTCATGTTGACTTTTCGCCTTCTTCGTCCATCAAGTCTCCTTCCATTTCTCCTTTTTCGCCTAGTGAAGGCTCTAAAGCAAGTAGCCAGGTTGATCAGAAGAAGAAGAAACAAAAAGAGAAGAAGAAGAAGAACCCGAAAAGGACAAAGGCCCCAACAACATCAGATGTTGGCTCTAAGAAACTAGTTATTGTTAATAGTACTGGGAGTGTTGATGAGGTCAACAAGATTAAAAGGAAGAATCCAAAACCCAAATTCCCTTGCAACCTTTGTAAGGGTGACCACTTTCTGAGGGAATGCCCCGGTCTTACCCAGGTCTTAGAAATGTGGTCCTCCACGTCATCGACCTCTATCGGTCATGTCGATGATACCCCGCCAACTAGTGATGTTGAGGTTGGTAAGAAGAAGAAAATTGTCAAGTTCCCTTGCATGTTATGTAAAGTTAATCATTACTCTCACCTTTGTCCTCACATGGACGAGGCTTCTTCTCTTTTGGAAAAACTTCAACTTCCAAAAGGTTATCGTAAGCTTTCCTCCGACCCATCATTGGTTGATGGACTGGTCAATCCGGTTCCATCCCCGGTCAGTCCAGTTGATCAGGTGGTCAATCTATTTTCCTCCTCGATTGAACCACGAACCCAAGCAGATGATCCAGTTCCATCACCAATCAGACCCACTCTTCATCAAAAGAGTGACACCAAAGTGGTCGATCTGTTTTCATCCTCGGTCGATCCCACTCTCCCGTTAGAGAGTGACACCAAAGTGGTCGATCCATTTCCACCCGTCGACCCCATTCTTCCCTTGGAGAATGAAACTCAAGTGGTCGATTCATTTCTGCCATCGGTTGATCCCACTCCTCCTTTGATGAGTGCCAAAGTGACTGATCCAGTCCCTTCTTTGGTCAGTCCCACTCTTCCTCTGAAGAGTGCCAAAGTGGTCGATCCAGTTTCGCTATCGGTCGATCCCATTCCTCCATTGAGGAATGTCAAAGTGACTGATCCAGTCCCTTACTCGGTCAGTCCCATTCCTCCATTGAGGAATGTCAAAGTGACTGATCCAGTCCCTTACTCGGTCAGTCCCATTCTTCCTCTGAAGAGTGCTAAAGTGGTCTATCCAAGTCCACCATTGTTTGATCCGATCCAATCATCGATTGATCCTATTCTCCTTCTAGAGAGTAAACCCGATACTGCCCATGTT
This sequence comes from Picea abies, assembly GCA_900067695.1. Taxonomy (NCBI): domain Eukaryota; kingdom Viridiplantae; phylum Streptophyta; class Pinopsida; order Pinales; family Pinaceae; genus Picea; species Picea abies. Next base: position 7,583 of record CBVK0100321728.1, read on the forward strand.
TTTCTTGTTAATACAGACTCTACAGTGTCGGGGGGCATTCCTCCTTCTCCTGTGAAACCCCCTCCAAGCACTGAAACCATCCTTTTTTATTGGGGTGCGCTAACTGGACCTCGTCTTCCCTCTCACATTCCTTTCCATATTACAGTACAGGTTCGTGGTTGGGACGTTCCTCAAACGTTGATAGACGAAGGTGCGTCCGTTAGTATTTTGTCTTCTGTTGCTTGGTACGCTTTGGGTTGTTCGCAGCTTGCACCGGTTACACAGAATCTGTTATCTTTTAACAGAAGAACTAGTCAACCTTTAGGGATCCTTCCTCAGTTTCCTGTAACTTTGGGAGGGAAAACTGTCTTTATCGATGTCATGGTAGTCCGAGACCCCTTGGATTTTTCTTTACTCCTTGGGCGGGATTATGTCTATGCTATGAAAGCTCTTGTATCCACTCTTTTCTGTGTGATATATTTTCCTCACAATGGAGGAATTGTGACTATTGATCAACTTTCATCCATCAGCCCTGACTGGGTTACCTCCCTAAGTGGTTCTTATATGCAGACAATATCGCCCCCGCCGCATGTCAATTATGCGGCATTGTCTCCCATGACCTCAACTTCCGACGATTTGGATCCGGTAGTGGACATGGTGATTTCTTCGGTAGGATTATTGGAGCCTGATCTCTTTACTCCTATCGCGACCCTCGATATGTGTTCCTTCTCGAGTGATTCTCTTCCATCCGGCGAAGATCTCTTGGAAGCCATGACCGAGTTTTGTCCTTTGACATGGTGCCCTTCCAGAGCATTATCCTCTTTCTCGTGCTTGTAAATACATGAGAATGCATCCGGGTAGACTTTTATCTCTTTTTCGGACCTGTATGGATACATGAAAAAGGAACCCCTTGGAGTCTCCTTTAAGTTCTTTTCAGACTCTCTAAACATGAAAAGATTGCTGAGTGATCTTGCTTCCTTTCCCACTCGTTAAATGGTTTGAAAGGGTGTCTTTCGAGTGATAATTTATCTCTTTTTCAGCCTCGCGAGACTAACATTACGAAAAAGGACAACATTGGAGTCATCTTTAAGTCCTTTTCAGACTCTCTAAAGATGAAAAGATTACCGAGCGACCTTGTTCTCTTCACGCTCGTTAAAGTATTTGAAGAAAACGTTTGTTGAGCGATAATTTATCTCTTTTTCGGTCTCGTCAGACTACTTTACGAAAAAGGTCTCTTTTAAGTGTTTTTCCAGACTCTATAATCATGAAAAACCTTCGAGTTTTCTGTCTTTGGACTTGCTAAACAAAACATTGACAGACCTATATGGGACCGAACCCTTACTTCTTCCAGTTCGTTAAACAAAGGAAGAGGAACTTACCAAAGGTGAGTTATATAGAGCATGTGTTACCTTCCTCGAGCTCGCTAAATTAAAAAGAGGTACTCGTCTATCTGGATGGGGGAAAAATTGAAAGAAGCAAGCCAAGCAGTTTCTTTTTGAGAACATTACCAAGTAACTCTTAGAGTCACCCTTGAACACGAAACTTTGTCTTTTGCACATTATAATCCACTGAACCTCTGCACTGAGCCAATCCTTTGAGTTTCTTTCACTCCTCTGGGTCACCTGACGTAAGTCACAACATCCACTGCATCATCAAGTTTTGGTCCATGTCATGTTTTTTATGTTGTGCCTTAGTGTTCAAGGGAAGTATCTGCCTCGAGAGTTAGCCATCACAAATATCTTGTCTCAATACCCCTGTCAATCCATGTTCATTTGATCTACCAATTACATCTCTATGTCTGTTTCGTGTCGTTGATGGGGGATACATCAAGGCCCTCCTTCGACGAGCCTATTCCTGTAGACTTCAACACATTATCCAAGAATTAGAATTAGAAACCAGTTAGTACTTTGGGACCTGCATGCCTCAATGGGAGGCCTCCTCATGTCCGACAGCGGGTTTACATCATTGACCTCTGATCGGATGATTCCACTGATGTTTGAATCCAACTCATCCATTCACATTCGTTGGAATGTACTAGGGTACTTTGGGAATCATTGACATTAATGGTGATCTCCCTCGCGCTTGTTAATGGTTTACATCATTGACTGGTAATCAAGTGGTTTCTGCCATGTTCGACATCAGGACATCTATTCACATGGTTAGATTCGTACTACATCGAGATCGGTAAGAAGACCTTAGGTTGAGTGATCACTTTGATATGTACTTTGCCCAGGTTGCGGTGGAGTTTCTCTTGAACAACGACACATATAATGTTACATAGATCCACTTTGTATTAGTTGTGGCTATGTTTTGTCATATCGTAGATCCACTGTGTAGTCTTCGTGGCTACAATCAGTTCATGTCATAAGAGTATAGATCCATAGTGTATTTTCAGTGGCTATACCTTTTTAGCAATACAATTATGGATCCGCAGTGTATTTTATGGCGGCCATATCTTGCAAGTCTTTATCACCCAAGCATAGGTATGCCTGCCTTGGGTTTGAAACATGTCATAATATTTGTTGGATGTTTGTGTGCAGCTTCTACCAAGTTCTCTGAGTCTACACCCTTTCTTTGAAGATTTGTAAAGTGTTTCGGCCATCATTCTCTCTTCAGACCTCACACTTTAGGGGGCATTCTGTTACACATGAAATTTTCACACCTAGGTACCTCACCCTAAGTGTCGTAAAGTGTCGTATAAGTGTCACATACACCTTGACACCATGCAATAACCTATGTCACAATCCCCAGTCAATGTGGAGGAGGAATATATTACATGAAGGCAAAGAAATACTAAGTACACATGAATTCTTATTAATATTCATGGAAAAGAAATTGATTAAGTGAGAAGATCAAGTGCACATGAATTATTATTAATATTCATGAAAAAGAAAGTAATTAAGTGTGAGGATCCACCTCATATTTGGTTTCCTATTTTTTAGGGAAGGTGGAGGATCTCATGGATGGTTGAAACATTTCCTCCTTAAAATCTTTGAGAGATATTTCCTCCCCAAAATCCTTAAGAGATATTTTCTCCCCAAATATCTTAGAGATCCCTTTCTTAGTGGATCTGATGAGAGATCTTCTCCATGGTGGTTAAACCTCCAAATCATATATAATGAGGGGTTTCCATGGAGGAGGGAAAATGGAGATTGATAATTATACCAAACTTATGATCTCATGAGTGGTATGTCATTTGGAGCATCAACATTCTGTGTGGGTGGATTGTTTAAGCAAGGGTTGGACAAGGGGAACTTGATGAAGCTACTACACTCACATCTATGGTTGTAAGTTTTCTTCATTATTGTTCTTATGAATATAATGTGCTTGGCCTGTTTATTTCAATTCTTCATTTGATCTCACATGAATTTGTCTCTTATAGATAGATCTATTTCGAGCTAATCTCAGTAGAGTAGGAAGTTGTTTGTACTTTTGTTTGTCTATAGGGCTTATTGAGGAGCGTAATATTGGAGCTCAACTCAGACCGTGCAAGGACAAACATCGGTAAAAGGTACTTCTTTTATCCTTCCTCCTCAAACATTACTTTATCTAGATCTAAAAGGAAGTCAGTGTCCACGATAAGCATCATCTTTCTTAAGCATTAAGAGTCTAGCTCTCAATAGGAGATCTACTTGTCCGCAGGGAGATTTTCCTTCAACACACGGCCACCCCGTGGCCTATCATAGTGAGACACTGTCAGATACTGTCTGTAAGTACCCTACTTACGAAAAATAAATGTACTACATTGTATAAGCATGCCGCCAGTGGAGACATTAAATTCTTGGGAAGGAGACAGTAATCCACACTAATCATAAGCCACTGCAGTTCACGGAGACACAAGAAAAATTGCAGAATGACCAGCCTCAAAAGTGGTCCACATACTTGTAGAAATTCCACCTCAACATCAAGTATAAAATAGGAAGCACCAATTGCATCGTTGATTGCCTTAGTAGACCTCCAGTCGCGACACTCACCACAGTGCAAGACTCTTGCAGCCATGAGACATCTGAATGGCCCCAACTCTATGAGACAGACCCTGACTTCACCACCACCTATGGTGTAAAAACAATTGTCAATAATTTCCATCTTCGGGGTGGGTTGTTGTGTCATCTAGGCCATATCTATCTTCCATCAAGTGAGAGAGTGAAGCTGATATGGAAAGCCCACTACAATCAGGTGGAAGGACACTTTAGCGTTGAAAATACAGTGGTGATGCTACAGAAACATTTCTACTGGACGAAACTCTGACAAGAGGTCAGCAAGTATATCAAGTCCTGCACTGCCTACGCTATTGCCAAACCGACCACTAAGAAACAAGGACTATACACCCTTCTTCCTACTCCTAATAGGCCATGGGAATCCATCTCAATGGACTACATGTCATGGATCCCTTCCAACAAGCAGGGAAATGACAGTTTTTTTGTGGTTGTTGATCGCTTTTCTAAGATGGCAATTCTAGTTGCCTGCAAGAAGAGCATCACAGCAGACGCCACTGTCAAGCTCTTCTTTGAATGAGTCTTGGTACATTTTGAAATCCCACAAACCATCATATTAGATCGAGATAGTTGATTTCTCAGCACATTCTGGTCAAGCCTCTGGTCACTGATGGACACCAATCTCACCAAATCCACAACCTTCCACCCCTAGACAAATGGCCAAACCGAGGTTGTAAATCGAATGATTGTGCATATACTTCGCATGTATAATTCAAAGCACCCTCCCACATGGGATGAGAGCCTTCCATATGTCTATCATAGCTACAACCAAGCCTTGAATACCTCAACCAACCACAACCCCTTTCAAGTGGGTTTGGGATTCCAACCATTGGGGCCCATAGATGTTGCACTTCCCCTTGCGGTCACCTCGATTGACTCATCTTCTACTCCAACTGAAGCTGACAAAGCCACCTGGTTCATTGAGTAGATCCAACACATCTGCCAATAGGTTAAGGATATCCCACAGAAGTCCAATGACAAGTACAAACAATGCCATGATCAACATCGGGTGCCACATAAGTTTTAGGTGGGCGACAAAGTTTGGTTGCACTTGTAGAAGGAATGCCTTACAGGACCCCATCAGAAGCTTCAACCACACTGTTTTGAGTTGTACACTATCACCAAGGCCATGGTGGATAATTATTTTGAGCTCAACATTCCTCCTTTCCTTGGTATGCACCAAGTGTTCAACATGGATCTCCTTCGCCCTTATTTCCCACCATTATTGGACACCTCAGAAGTAGCAGAACAATTGAAGCCAATAGAGCTCAACCTCGACTACCTACAATAGGCATCCAATGTTCAGATTGTAGATAGACAGATCAAGGGCACTCGACAACAAAGGATCCATCTTTATCGAGTCATCAAAGCAGGGAAGCTCCTCCAACAAGGCAAGTGGCTCACCCAGGGCCAAATTCCGCAGAAATTTCCTCATCTAATGGGGGACCTCAATGCAATGGATACCATTTATTCATAAGGAGGAAGGATTTATATAGATGGATATCAGTGGCCACACACCTTTTCCAACTGGCTCAAAACCGTTTTCTGGCAATTTTGACAATTTACTATTTTTAGTAGTTTCAACTTCCGAGGCCATTTTGAGGGCCTAAATGAAGGATTTTCGGGATCGATCTCCTCAATGAAAGATGAAGGCATATTTGAGATCCAAAAATGAATCTCCTCGATGATACCTTTCCAATAGGCTATCACATGACTAAAATGGAGATCGTATGCAAAAGTTATGACCCCAGGAAGTTCATGCACTAACTAACCAAACGGGGCCCACATGACTTTTGGTGCTTCATCTCCTAGGGTTAGGTTTTTGGATGTCTAGGGTTTTTGGAATTATTTATTATTGTAAAAATGCCTTCAAAGACTCATTGTAACCTGTTTATTGTGAATGCACACTACCTTCAAATCTCTTCTCATAGATAAGCTGCCACCATTCCAGCAAGCTTGTTTCTGCTGCATTTTACAGTTTCAGCCTATTTCATTATTGAATAGAAAACCAATTTTACTGTATCTCTGTTATTTTTTGTTAATCACATGTTAATAATCTGTATTCATTCATTCTGATCATAAAATATGGATCAGTGGTATCACAGCGGTCTACTCCTTGTCCTCTTAATGCATGTCCCCAACATGCTTCGAGTACAAAGAGTTGGGTTTCGAGCTTGTTTCTCTTGAGGAAAGAAGCTCTTGCATTCCCAAGAAACCTCCCATGGTAGGAGAAAAGAAATATGATGGAACAGGACCTATATACCAAATGGACCACACTGCAGCAAGAAAGAGACAAAGCAGTGGTAGATTTCACAAATATCTTCCATACCTTGCACATCAAGTTGGGTATCAAAGATTCGCAGTGACATCTAGTGCTCAAGTATTGTGGTGCTCTGCATTGATACATCTAGACTGAAATGGAATTTTTGGACATCCCATCCTTGGGCGAGTCCTACTGATATGCCATCAAAATCGAGCAGAAGCATAAACAAAATACATGGTAATTTGGGCCTGGGAACCCCTCACAACAAAATCCAGGAAAGGGTGGCCCTAACCAACCCGAAAAAGGACAAAGAAAATATGGACAGTATTAGGAAAACTAGTGGTGTGACTTCCATAAGAGCCCTTTGCATAACACTACTGACTGCCGCTCAAAGCGATCGATGGTGGTGGAAGTGAAAGCCTCTGAATAAAATGAAGATTATGACTCTGATCCAGAACCAGAAAAGGGAAGATGGATCAATGACATGGAACCCAGTGCCACCGTTGATACCACCAAGCTCTAGCCTGGTGAACCAAACGAGCCAGAAGAAGGAGAGTGCCTCTTCCATTCACAAATGTGGGTAAAAGGCACCCCGCTGCACTTCATCGTTGATAGTGATAGCCAGAAGAACCTCATCTTAGTAGAGTTCATCAAGCGGCTGGCCCTGCCAACAACACCGCACCCACAACTGTACACCATTGGATGGCTCCACCAAGGAAGCGATCTCTGCATCATCCAATAGTGTTGACTGTCGTACGACATCAAGCCCTTCAAAGACAAGGTATTGTGTGATGTTTCTCCTCTCGAAGTTTGTGATGTTCTTTTGGACCAACCTTATATATGGAAATGTCATGATGTATATGAGTCTAGGCCTTGTAGTGTTATTATTACTTTGAACAGGAAATTGCATAGGATACCTGAGGCATTCCACCTAGTATTGTTTTCTTGATCTCTGCTAAGCAATGCAAGAAGGTCATCTCTTAGACAAGGAAGTTTGTCTTCTTCATGATTCGCTCTCGGAATAAGTGAAAGATCACATCCACATCTAGGGTCTTTGCGGCCGACCTCTCCACACAGAAAAATCTAGATAGAGTCGTGGAAGAATACTTGAATATATTCTCCTCACCTATAGGGGTACCTCTACACTGTTAGGTTAAGCACCCCATCGATCTAACCCCCGACACACGGCTACCTAATGGGCCAGTCTATCATCGCTCTTTGTTAGAGAATGAGGAGATCAAGCGACAGATCCAAGAAATTCTCCATAAGGGACACATCTTCCCCAGCTCATCACCTTGCGAGAGCCCAATCGTGCTGGTATGGAAGAAAGATGGGACCTGGCAACTCTATATTGATTACTAGGCTCTGAATAAAATCATAGTCAGAAACCAATACATGATTCCCCGAATCAATGATCTCCTTTATCAACTCAGTGTGGCAAAATTCTTCAGTAAGATTGATCTAAAGTCTGGCTACCACCAGGTCCCGATAGAATAGAAAGATGTATGGAAGATTGCCTTCAAGTTAAAGGAAGGCCTTTTTGAATGGT
>CBVK0100321731.1:9224-32801 GCA_900067695.1 Picea abies
TAACATACAATATTTTGATCCATTAATGGGTCAAATGGATTATAATTTTTATTGAAAGGTCTATGAAAATTTTCATATCTACTATTTTCACCATTCATGTAGCTTGCATAATTATTCCTTTCATTGATTCTATAAATGTTTTCCTTGTGTCCAAAATTTCCATAAGTATAACAATGTCCAAGAAAGAAATTTTGATACCTGGGCATAAGTGATCTTCTTTGTGGTGTGGTCCATCTGGGTTCACGATCTATTCTTATGTAGTTTCCTTCATAATGATTGCTTTAATACCTGATGGGAGAGGATCTTCTTGATGTCTCATTCCTTCTGAATTCTAGTTTTCTATCTTGTTGTTCAACTTGTTTTGGAGTGTTGGTTTCATCATTTTCAACTTCCTTCTCTTGTTTTGTTGTCTTCAAACTGTCATTGTATCCTAGTCTTGTATTGTCATTTGGAGATCTTTGACTGCTAAGGATCTCATCTAATTTTTCAGTGCTTTTTTCGAACTTCTTCAACTTTTTCATTGTTAATAGCAACTCCCCTTTTGTGTGATCCAATTCTTCTTTCAATTTCTCATAATATTCTAATTGTTCCTTCAAGATATTAATGGTATTTTCAAGCTTGTAATTCTCTTATTCACAACTACTCAATTCACCTTTTAGTATTATGTTTGTGTTTCTAAGCTTGCTATTTTAGTTTCAACATGCTTCAACTTTTCAAGATTCGCATCTTCTTGTTCACTCTCTGCATTGTCTTTGTATCCCCAAAAGGAATCAAGGTTGGTTTCTTCATCTAAATCTTCTTCACAAATGATTTCTTCTTCTTTAGAATTCTTATGATCATCATCCTTGGTTTCTTGGGTTATGAAGAGGACTTCTCCACCATCATTATCTTCTTCATCACTCTCATCTGAGGAGATGTCATCATCATTGGAGTAGAAGCTCTTTTTATTGTTGATACTTCTCATTTTATAGTAAAAGTTTTCAACAATATGTCTTATTCTACCACAATTAAAGCATTTGAGAGGAGACTTACCTTTGTATCTTCCACTTCCTTTCTGGAACCTTATCACAAAATTTTCTATGTCTTCATCAAGGTCGTTATCCTTGTCTTTTTCCTTCTTTATGGCTTTAAAGGTTGTTTCATTGTTTGTCTGGTCACTTTCTGTACCTGTTCTCATTTCATATTCCATAAGAGTCCCATTTAATTCATCCATTGTCATTTTGGTCAAGTCCCTAGTTTCTTCAATGGCGGAGGCCTTAGCATCATACTTCAAGAGAAGTGATCTCAACACTTTTTGTAAAACCAATGATTCATAGATCTCTTTACCTAATCCTCTGATAGAATTAACAACTTCATTAACTCTAAGAAGATAGGAAGATAGGTTGCAATATCTTCCTTTTCATTCATCTTCAAATTTTCAATTTCTACTCTATGTCCTTGAAGCTTGACCTGCTTAACTTTGGGATCACCTTCATAGATATTCTTGAGTTTGTCCCATAACTCTTTAGCAGTGTTGCATACCAACACTTTGCTAGCAATGGTTGGTGCCAATGCTGCTAGAATAACATGTCTGGATTTTGGATTACAACTCATAAGATTCTTCTCATTTGGATCGGTTGGAGAATTATTTGCGATTACATAGCCATTTACAACTAAGTACCAAATGTCTACTCCCAAAGCCATTAGGTAATTTTCACTCTATCACTCCAGTATGCATAATTTCTTCCATCAATTTTTTGAATCCCATTTGAAATGTGCTCATGGTCATCCATCTCTACTCAGGATTTTCCTTCCAATGGTTAAACTATTCTGAAGGCAACCTGCTCTGATACCAATTGTTGATACTGAGAAGAGGGTGAATCAATATCAAGTACAATTTAAAACCTTTTTCAACTTATACTTAAACCATTCAAATATATCCAATGAGAAATGAACAATAGTATAGGACTTACACCAATACACCAAAATACACCATGCACAATATATGAGAAATAATCAATAGTTATTGTTCAAGGGAAGTAATGAATTCCAAAGGTAGCGACAACATCCAAATGTAAAGGGAGGGATAAACCTCCAAGAGGAAGATACAATCCTCCAATATCAAGAGATATTTGAACTCTCCATCCTTGCCCCTTACTTCCACCCAAGAATATATGAGAGATAATAAAACTTTACATTAAACATTAAATCATCACCATCAACCAATCATCACATAGAACCTGATAATGCTTCCTGAGACTTCTTCAATTTATGCAATTCTTCAGTTCTTAGAGTACTCTGATTCTGTAGATAATATTACTCAATATATTCTCTGAAACTCCTCCAATTTTCACTTTTTGAATCCTCCCCAAAAAGAGGTTATAGAAAGAATGGTGGACTTTATTCAATTATGATCTATTCAGGAGAGTGAACTTGCACAGAATGCCCCACGCTCAATAATTAACATCTGATTCTGAAACTTGCAAAAAAGAAATGATAGTCCATACTATTTCCAATGAAATTTGTCCCACTTCATTTGGATTCTCGATGAAGTTATGGCTGTTTTACCCAGAACACCTGTTTATTGACTAGCTTCAGGACTTGTCACAAACCCTATCTTCCACAGAGTGTATCTCCATAATTATAGAAAATCAAGAGTTGGAATTTGAGCTGGAATTTTTACCAGAGGTACCTTGATATGGCTTCTCAATACCATAGTGATTTCACCATTTGAATCGTTCTAGAAAACTAGTTATAGAAAAAATGGTAAGATGACCTGAAAATAACATACCTTAGAACACATCACCAAAAGACTTCATCCTCCCTTGAAATCCGGCCTTCTTTTCTTCTTATTTCCTCTGAAATTCGACTTGTATCAAATGAATGTATAATGATTTTTATTTATACCATTTATTTCAATTCCTTTTAACATTAGGGCCGACCTGACACTTTCTTATTTTGTAATTATTTTCTTTAATTATCTTCAGGGCCTACATGTACTTCCTTCTTCAATTCACTTTGTCATCTTCAAAAATTCATTTCTCCTCAACCATGAGGATCCATGTGATGTGCCACATACTACCGAAAACAACATGATGTATACTATCCATCCATGGGTGTTGTATCTACATGTTCATTTTCCTTCATGTCCAAATACCTTCATCAATCTTGCGGTCCAAACCCATGACTAGTGTTGACATCAATGACAACAACCAATCTTCCAACAGTCTCCTACCCAATTTATTCCTCCACAGGTATATCTTGTGTCTTCATTCTTAAATATTCTGCGCACACCTGTTCTGTTGTACCTCTTCCTGTGTTCTTTTTGAGTGGTGGATCCCATGTAGAACCACCCTGTGGTTTTGTCTACGTCTTGATTTTATTTTGGATTGTGATGCTTCCCCCTACTAGACCTGTTGTTGTATTATTTTTCTTGCTGGCACCATTTCTTCCTATATGTTGCACGTGGATTGTTTTTTCATGCATCCTAGTTTGTACTATGGGCACCATTTTTGGAATTACTGGCACTTTCCATTTGTCAGGCCACTCCTAAACCTCCATTTGTATGTCCTGCATCATCACGAAGTAGCTCAGTTGTAGACACTCCTTAGCTGGGTCCCTCTTCACCTACAACCATATGCTATGGCACATTGCCTTAAAGTTTTATATATGTCCAAACTCCTTGGAAGTCTTTAGTGAAATCCTCTAGGTACTAACTACTAGCTCATGGATCTATGATAAGTATCACACAAAAGTGTCACTATTTTCCTTCTTATTATTTTGGTTTGTTGTGCTCCTAAGATAAGTGTAGCGAGCTACGTCACACTTTCCTATCCTTTCTACATACTTGTTGTACACCATCTCTTTCCACCCTATCAATGCAATGGGGATAAGTAACCATGAGTAGTGAAACTCAGAGCCCTAATCTTGTGTGTCTTTGCATTCTTCCAGGAATGAATTGAGAAAGTACAGGGCCCAACTCATCGATCCCCCCTTCACGCATTGCGCTACAACTGTTACCACTCATGTTATCACTTCTTCCTTCCTACAATTGCACATCAGTTTTCACCCTAGGAGCCTTGTGGAAAATCTTGTCACAAGATCGTTGATGTCATTGATCTGGATCCCCCTATTCTCTCTCTTTGTGCCATATTTTTACTTAATATAATCAGCAATTTCCTTTTCCTTTGTCTTATCTTATAGGTATTTCTCTGGCTTCTCCCCATCTATGGGTATCCCAGTGATAGATGCGATAAAATCGACATTGATAGGCACCGACCTACCCATCCACAAAATTCTTCCATGCACCCTTGCGAAGAGTTGTTTCACACATCCATTGATGTGTTTACTGCACCCAAAATGAAGTATGTCTAATAAGTTCATGATCCCTATGTTGTAAATTCCTAAAATCCATTGCACGGGTTCCAAGAGTGGTGCTCCTGATGGGCCCTCTCCTTTGCACTCCATGTAAATTTGTTGCACCAAATCCAGGAATTTGACAACATCTACAATGTCATGATCTGAGTATTTCATGGTGTTTACTCCTCCTACCATTTTTTCATTGTCTTTTACTCCCTCTGGGAATTGTGGCATCAATATTTCCAACTTTGCATGTGCGCGTTGTATGCCTTGCACACTACTTTTAGCTTTCTTTCTCTTCTACCCTTGTAGGGAGGATGCCCCAACCTCTGGTGTATCTTCATGCCCTTTTTCATGTTCTTCAGCTTCTAGTTTTAGGCCCTATTTTATTGAACCCATGGCATGTTATTCTTGTTGTGGCACTTTTCCCCTAGATGTGTCAGACTCAGTTCTTTTCGCCTCTTCCTCAGGATTATTGCCCTCCTGTGCTGGGTTTTGTTCCTCCTCCACCTGCGTGGTAGTAGGCTCATAGTATGGCATTTGAATTTCATCGAAATCCATAATTGTTGGCATGTCCTTTGTCCCTATTTGCGTCACCTGAGCGTTATTTCTTATGTTTTGTCTGACCCTACTCGGCACTCCAACTCTCAGTGGTGACATACTGCTAAAATTCAGATTGTTGAACTATAAATCTCCACTTTCTATCACCAATTATCAATCTTTCATGTTGAGGGTTCGTTCTTCGCTCTTCTCCTTAGAAAAAACACAAATCACTACCTTTCCCCCCATTTTCCGACTTTATAGAGAGACGATGTATATCAACTATTTTACAGCATGCAGTGTCTTCAAAACTAGTTTTTGTTTGGCACATTATTAATGCTAACAAATCTATTTCATCAAAAACCCTGTAATATTCTTCTATCTTTTTGTCTTTTTGTTATATTTCTTCTTTTTATGGATTTTTTTTTCTAACATCTAATATATACAATATGTACAATCATACCTTCTCTCTTTGTTTTTACCTCAGGTTGTTAGGTCGATTGTCTCGATACAACTTCAATTGACTACCATTCACTAGTCCTCTGAGATTCTTCCCTGCAATATCTTTCAGTTGCACAACACCTCCATTTGTGATGTCCTCTACCTAATAAGGCCCTAACCAATGCATATTGAACTTCCCAGGGTGTTGTAGAGGAGAACTAGATCTCCTTCCTTAAATATTTTATTATTTATGTGCCTATCATGCCAAGATTTGTCCTTCACTTTTTGTACCTTGTGGTGAAATCTTGCTAAAATTTTGTCTTCTTCCAGATCCATCAACTGATCCAATATTTCCTATGCAACACCTTCTTCTATCATGTTGGTGATTGTTGCAATGTGCATACTAGGTACAAAATAATCCAATGGAACCACTGCTTCCTTCCCATACACCAGTATGAATGGTTTTTTTCCTGTAAGATTCTTGCATGTAGTCCTGTAAGCCCATAAGATTGTTGATGCCTTCAAAACCCAATCATCCCTATTCACATTGCAAATATTTGTTAATGCATTTTCTATAGTCTTCTTAAAATATTTTACTATGCCATTTTCCTGGGAATGGTAAGGTGTTCTCTTTTGATGATGTATCTCGAATTATTTTGTCATAGATCTGATTGTACTGTTAATAAAATGAGTTCCTTGATCACTCAACAAGACTCTAGGACATCCAAACTTGGTCACCACATTCTTGAAGATAAACTACGATGCAATTTTTGCACTACATTCCTTTACTGGGGCTACTTCTTCCCACTTGGTTAAGCATTATGTCGCAGTGATGATGTATCTGCCTTATGATCTCCTTATTGGTGTATTAATGATTCCAATGAAATCCACAACCCATTTATCAAATACTTGTAAAGTTACCTGGTGCATAAGTGGAATTTCATCTCTTCTAGATGGATTTCCCACCCTCTGACAGACATCGCAGGTTTGACATTATTCCTTTGTGTCCTTATGTACTATAGGCCACCATAATCATGCATGTATCACCTTCTGTGTTGTAGGATTTCTTCCATAGTTCTCTCCATCTGTGCCTTCACGTGCTTCTACTAATGCCATGGAGAATTCATTCTCCATCACACATCTCCTTAGAATTCCATCTGCACCTAACATGTATAAATGACCTACAATTAGCTGATAGTCTGCAATGAGCACTACCAACTATTTTTTTTGCGTGACAGTAAGTTCTTTGGGAGCCATTACTTTTCTCAAAAACCAACAATGTCAGCAAAATAATCATCAACAATCTGAACAGAAAATAAGTTATCATCAGGGAAATTCTCCTCCAAGTTCTTTGGCTCCTCTCCATTACTAATTATTTATAGATGATATGGTCCTACATTAATCTTCCTTAGTTTTACTATGAATTCAAAATGATATTCTTGAAACAATAACAATAATCTACATATCCTCCCCCCAAACATTGGCTTGTTAACTAGATACTTTAAAGCAGAATGATCTGTAAACATCTTAAAATGTTGACCCAATAAATAATGTCTGAACTTCTGTAGGATATATACCATAGCCAGACCTTCCTTTTGTATAGTAATATAGTTCTTCTCAAACTGAGACAACTTTCTACTAGAAAAAGATATTGGGTGATCAATGTCTCCTTCACCTGTTTGTGCCAATATTTCTCCAACTGCAATGGATGAAGCGTCCACATGCACATGGAATTCTCTTGTCCAATCTGGAAATATTAGAATTGGTTGTGTCACCATATTCTCTTTCAGTATGTCCAAGCTCTCTTGGAATTCATCATTCCACTAAAACCTGATGTATTTCTTTAGTAACTTCTCCATGGGTGCAATAATTTTTGCATATCCCTTTATGAATTTCCTGTAGTACCCTGTGTGGCCCAATGTTGCTTTCAACTATCACACTGACTTTGGTGGTGGTAAATTGAAAATAATACCAATCTTTGCAGGGTATACTATCAAGCCATGTTTTCATACAATGTGTCCAAGTAGGATTCCAAACGATGTACTGAATACACATTTATTAATGTTCAAGGAAATTTGACATTTCCTACATCTTTCTAACATTAACCTCATAATTTCTACATGGTCCTTCAATAAAATGAATAATGTCCAATCATCTAGATAAACCTCTAAAATTTTATGTATAAAATCCTTGAATCCAACTACTACTACTCTGGAAAATATTGTTGGTGCATTATTCAAACCAAATGGCATTAATGTGTACTAATATTTCCCCTACAATATTGCAAATGTAGTTTTGTACCTATCCTCTAGAGAAATTATGATATGATGGTAACCTTAAATCCATATGTGAAGGAGTACACTCCATGCCCTCTCACGTTCTCTAAAACCTCATATGTAAATGGAGCAGGAAAAGGATCATGCAGGAATGCATCATTTAATTTCCCCATATCCACACATATCCTAATCCCTCCAGCATTCTTTTCTTGGACCACCATTGGACTAATCCATTTTGACTCTTCCATGGGGTCTATGATTCTTGATTCTAACATTATGTCAATTTCTACCTTAACTTTCTACTTATAGATGGGGTTTAATTTGTATGGTCTCTGTCTAACTAGTCTTGCATTTGGTCTGAGGGGTATCTTCATTTATCCAAGTTCTCCTTATCCCCCTTTCATCTCTGAAAATGTGGTTGGGAATAAGTCACAATACTTGCACATCAATTCAATTATATTTTCCATTGTCTCGTTGTCCTAGTAATTCCCAATGTTGGCTATCTTGGGTTTCTTTTTAGTCCCAATATTGACCTTTTTAATATTCATGGGTCTAGTAAACTCTTCTAATTATAAAAAGGGTCCTTCCAACCCTCTTTATCCTTCCCCTTCTACTATCTATATGTCACGTGAGTTGTATTCTACTTCATCCTCTATGACCTGATAACAGTACACTAATTGTTCAAGTGTTTCTTTTCTATAATATTTGTCTACTGTCACTGTATCTACCCCATATTCTTCAAATATATTCCCTTTGATCCTCTATAATTCTAGATCCACCCATGGATTCTCACTTTCAAATGCAGAAGTCCTAATAAAGCTATGTTGCATTGTGCCCCAACTCATAGTTCCTCTGCATAGTTCCTGCTCCTTGTACCAGTTACTAGGTATCCCTTCTAATGTATGAATAAAGTAATGCACACATTCTCTTGTTAGTACCAATCTCTAGTTAATGACACAATCATTTATGTGATCTCTTTGGTTCCCTCTTCCATCATACTTTTGTAAGGGTATATCTTGCTGACTCCTACCAAATATTATGTGCATCATTCGCTTACACTGATATCGGTCCTGAATTACCTTCTTATGTGCAACCAACCATCGTGTAGGTGTGTCTCTCAGTGCTATATCCAACACTAATAACTTATGACTATTCAAAACCTCTGATTCAAACTCTGTCAGGAAGTTTTCTAAATTTTCCTCTTTAGTAAATGTGGGAAACTATCTTACTTCTATCCCAACCCATCTTACTGCACATGTAACTTTGGCACACCTCTTAGTAGAGACTTCATGCAATCTTTTCTACCAGCTTTCTACTCCAATATCTAAATCTGAAATGTCAGAATTGATACTCCTCCAACTGAGTATTCCATCTACAGTTGGATTCACATAGTCTTCTTATCGCACAATAGTCCTATACAATGTGTTCACATTGTTGGCACAGGGGCTGACCCAGGGTTCAACGCTTCAACAACACACCAAAAAAACCCTAACTACCGGCCCTTTCAGCAACACCTGCGAAGAAGATGAAGTCTCACCCGAGGTATAGGAAGGGGTGGTTGCAGGACTCCATTGTCTGCAACCTTCACTGGGACATAGATCTGTGATTATAGCACCTTAACAGAACACTTAGAAATTTTCATTCATTAGTATCTAGCCTATATTTACTTCGCATACAAAACCCTAATTACAGAGAAATGTAGTACTCACTTAGATTTACCACATCTAAACCCTTAGAATAAGGAAACAGATTAGATCTAACATTCATTCACATCCCTAAGAATTAAGCTATCATATCATGTCCATCTAAGCATACATTACTACACTAAGTGTTAACCATATGAATAATAAAACAATCACAATGCCCAAAGCAACCATAACACAGGATATATGTGGTTCACCCCCATCCCTGTGCTACATCCACCAACTCTTATTTTCTTTATTATCTTCAGTCAATCATCTACATGCACAGAGCCACAAGATCCTACTCCACATAGGACAGGAGATCTTGGCGCACTCAGCCAGATCCTCCTTCCCCAAGCTAGGTTACAACACAAATCCTTTACACTAGCTCCTACAATCACTTGCACTTAGCCTTGCAAGCTTCACACAGTATGCACAAAGCATGTACAACCATCAGTTGCACTTATCACATCATCACATAGATGTCTATATCATCCTTCGTGTCTCTTATTACATCGACTAGACATATATTTATACATTATAAAATGGGCCTAAACATGGGTAAACCCATGGGCCGACATCCCCATACCTGTTACATAAGCCCAAAACCCAAAAATCCCTAAAAAGGGGCCGAGATTCTGTGATATCTGATTCAACTTGCGCTCTATCTTCGACATCTTGTCAAAGTCCCAAAATAAGTCAAACTTGAAAAAGGATCTCCAAAACTTGGTCAAGGTTCAATAGGCCCCCAACACTCACCTATGACCCATCCCAAGTCACTCTGATTTGGTTAGTTCTTCCTCAAACGCCTCAATCTTGGCTTGAGCTACTTCGACCTGTTGTTGTGCCAAGGCTTCCTGCTCATTGAACTCCTAAAGAATTGCCTCATTCATAGGTCCTTCCAAGCGTTTCTCAACTGTAGTGACTACTTTCTCTAGTTCTTCCCCTCATCCTTCAATCTCCTCAAATAGTTGACAAGATGCATCCAAGACTAGTTGGAGCCTTTGAGTCAATTCCATGAATTTTCTCTGTATGGTGTGGACTTGTTTTTGAACAATGTGTTGTTCCTGTGATCTTTTCATTCTTTTAACTACAGATAAGAGCTTCAATTGTGCCTATACCATTGCTTCTTGTTGCTTTTCCTCATGGATTTAGGACTCCTGTGTCTTTAGTTCAGGGTCTTCAGTAACTCTTTCATAAGTCTTTGCCCTGCGATCACTAAGTTGTTTACATTCCATGGCGAAGGTCTTGATTATCTCAACTTCGCTTCTAGCAGTTGCTTCTCTTTGATCTCGCATGTTCTGCAGAGTGTTTGGAACTGACAGTATCTCTAGATCTATTCTTCTCTATTGAAGTTGATGAATGGCTTTAGCGAGCTTCACTACTTGATGCTCTACTAGTTCTTCCTCCTTTTTCTCTAAGCCCTTCACAGAGTGAAGTGCTCTGCTGACTGCTTCTTTTACTCCAACATGCTCGACGAGCAGTTGATCCTTCTCTCGTTGGACTTGTGCTTTCTCTTCTTCAAATTTTGACTGGAGGGCAGCCTTCTCCTACTGTGCAATCCTGTGTTGCTCTATCACTGGTTCTTGTGATTGCTTCAGGGCCACCGTGGCATGTTCCTTTTCTTCTTGTGCATGATGAAGGCAAGCTTCAGTTGCATTGGCTAGTCTGCAGAGTTGGGCAGGCGCATCTCCCAACTCTAGTTCTTTTGATGGTGAGGGTGGAGTGGACACTGCGTGGCTGGATTGAAGGGCATATTGAACTCCTCTCATCTCTGTCTCAATTCTATCATACATGGATTCTTGTTTGGGTTCGTTGTTCTGCAAAATTTCTTGCAAGGCATCTGATACAGTTTTGATGATGAAGTTGAAGTCATCAAGCATGAGAACAGTCTAAAACTTGTTCTTACTAGCTCTGGATTTCTTCTGCAAGATAGGTTTCATGGGAGAAACCTTTCTTTTCTTAGATGGATCAGTCTCATCAATGGGATCCCTAGGCAGTGTTACTTCACTTTTCTTCTACTGATCTTCTTTCCCATTGTTATATTCTTTATCTACTTCATCGTTACCTCCTCCTCCAAGTGATTTTGAAGTAGTTTCTTCTGATGCATTGCTTAGGTTCTATACCTCTTCTATATTCTTCCTTCTGCTGGTTCCAGGCATGTCATGTTATTCACGAGTGGCCTCCAAGCTTCCGATTAGTTTGAGATTGAACAATCTACAGGGTCAATAGGGATAAGGAGCTCTCTAGGCCAGTCCTTAGTTATCTCTTCTAGGTCCTCTTCTGTGAGCTTATAGTATGACTGAAGTTCTTCTTTACTCTTGTTTGTGCGCACAGTGATATAAGTAAAATGACGATATGAGTGGAACTTCATGAGGGGCCTAAACTAGTGTAGGGTGTTTGGCATCATACAAGGGACAAACTCAATGGCCCTCTTTAACTGCAGATAGTAGGTATGGAATACTGCGTTCAACTACCACTATTTTCCCATATTGCTCCAATACCAGAGCATGGTGAACTTCGTAGCGAGCGGCTCGAATGGCTCAATGTCGTGGAAGGTCACACCTTTCGACATCTCCCAATATGTAAATGCAATGAGGATTAGGATCCAGCTAAACTAGAACTCATAGCCCAGATCCAAATCTTTGCAGAAATCCAATTCTAACTGTTTGATTAAGTAATTTGCCCAATTCATCTGCAGTCCTTATACACATTTTCCAGCGAGGTCAATAATGAACCCTGTGACCTTTGTAGCTCTGTTATTTCTCAGTATCTTCCCTACGACCAGTTGGCAAGCCTGGCGCACTACACCATTATGGATGGAGGCTACCTTGTAGCCTCGTGTCCCCTTTTCTACATCTCCATAGGTATCCTTAATCCCATATGCCAGGGCACGATATGCAACCTTCCCTCAATAGAATTCTTATGGGTTTGGTCCCTGCATGCTCAATCCAGTGATCCTATGGATCAATGTAGGGTCAATGGTGATGTGTCTGTCTAGCCACAGATAACCGCCATGGTAGCATGAAAGCAGGAGATTAATGCATGCATTAAATTCCAGGTGCCTTCCAAAGATACTTCATTATTTTCAGGACAATGAACTGTGTGAGGTTCATAGTCCATGGTTGGGGGATTATCCTCAATCTCTTCCCCTTTGTCCTAGTTAAGTACCTATGAGGGGTGAGGATGTTGCGGTTCTTGCAATCCCCTAGGTTGAAGTCACTGAATTTTAATGTCATGATCTTGTCTAGCTGGGTTCAAACTACTCGTATCCCCTTCAGGAGGTATGCAGTAACCAGGGTGTAGTCGAAGTCCCTTGGGACATAGTAATGACTCATCGCATCAGCCAGGGGTGGGATGTAGTTGGGTAGGATAGATGGGATCAACTTTGCATTCGCCAAGTAATCTCAATTCTTGGTTCTTTTCTCGGTTGCGGCTCAGGATGGTCTAGATCTGTGAGCAGTCAACGAAGAGGCTTAGACTCCTCTTATCGATGAATCTTGAATCCTTGTGGACATTACTTTTCTATCCATTAGATCAATTAATATTTATTCTACAGACTTTTAACTACATTGATTTCGTCCGACATACACACTCAATATTGGATAGTCAGGTCGATGAACAACCATTCAACAAGTAGTGGAGTCTTGGTAAACACAACACAAAAATAATGAGTTCTCTCATTGGCGTGGATACAATTTGGAAAAGTATTCTTGGTGCAACAGTTGATGGAATAAGTAGACAGTGGTGTAATGGATATCTCCAATGGGTGAGAAGTCTTCATAAATGTAGTTTTTTCCATTACTGCGTGGTCCCAATGGCCCGATGGCGAGATTTTTGGCCATAGTTGTTGTTCTAACCGTTCAAGATATCGGTCTAATGGTTATAATGCTTCCAACGGTCATATCTCTTTGCCATATAAAAATGCCACTTGGCATTGTTATGATATCTCGACGAAGTTCCATTTTTGCAAACCTACCTTCTGCGAAGTCTCCTCCAAAACCTCCTGCAACTTTTCTATATTTTCTCTCTTCTTACTGACATTTCTCACTTTCTTCCCTTTGATCTGCATCTTGGTATTCCTCTTTCCATTTTGATTCTTATTTGTACTCAACATAGTAACTTTGTGCTGATGATATTCTATCATAGGGTTCAAGGGTAATACTTCTTTTCTATCTGGGGTAGGTGCTCCACTTTCCTGTATGGATAAGTTCTCCAAGTCTTCCTTTATTTTTTCAGCTTCAACAACCTGGTCTATGGTCCTAAGTTGCTTCAACTTGTCCTCCTGTTCTTCTATCAAGCACATTATTCTCCTAGTCATGAAATCTTTTAATTCTTGTTTTTTATGTTCTAGGGCCTCTTCTTCTTTTCTCCAGATCTAATCTCTCTCAATCCAGGGTTTTCCTAATAACATAGAAAATGGGGCGTTGTTCTCAACGAATTTCACAACCTTAAATTCTTCCTTTGTCGAAGTTCCATGAGAATGCATAGAGGTCTGGGTAAGTCTTCCACATAGGGTTATCAATTTTCCTCTAAAGAATCCTATTCCTCCTAATGAAGGAACCATAGCAGGCCTTCCCAAAATTTCCCAAGTACTTTTTGTCATGACATTCACCTATGTTTCCTCATCCAAAACACGGTCTATGTCGAAGTATCCTATTCTTTCTTCTATAAACTCTTTTTCTTTGAAGATCTCTGACAAGTTGGTATTTTTGTGATCATTCAGGGTTTCTTTCATTCGTAGTAATACAGTCTCTGATTCTTTCTGGGGTTCTTCCATGGTCTTAGTTTATTGGCCTTCCTCAGGGTTTTATGGTCTCATGTTCATTCTTTCAATCTTAGCAATCATTCTAGGGCAATCCAAAACTTCATGGTCCATAGCTTTACAACAAAGGAAATTAGGACCTCTACCAGGGAATTCCTTAGCAATATGTCTCAGTCTTCTATAGCTATAGAAAAGAGTTAATCATATCCTTCTCTTGAACGATCCCCAAACTTTCCTGTCCTGTGCACTAGGATCACAGTAGCTAACCTGAAAAAAAATATTTCTAGGATCCTGCATCCATTTGTTAGTCCAAGCATTCTTTTGATGAATAGGAATAACATATCTTTCATTATTTCTATCATATCTATTAATATCAAATATTCTTTCTTCTAGTTGTACCCTCATTTTCAGATTAGGACCAAATCTATTAAACATACCTAGATCCATTCTTTCTAAATAAAAATTTTCACTTATCTTACCTTTCTTAGATCACAAAGCCTCAATATCTTACCTCTTTTGTCCAGATCAGACTTATCTTCTTAGCACAGAGATTCACAAGTCAAGTAGAATACTATGCACCAAAGTAGCAAATTTACGTGCATAGCTTTCTCTTTTCTTCAATTCCCAGCAATCACAGTTTCTATCGCAACAACAAAACCTCACTAGCGAATTTGGGTCATTTTGCGATGGCTATTTCGACACTCTTGTGACATTATGTAATGGATATTGCGACTAATCTTGAGTCTCTCAAACTTCATTTCATGTGACGTGAAAATTTCGACGAACTTGAATTAACGTCGCAAGAGTGACGATCGTAGGGAACCTCTCACAATTGCGACAAAAAAAGAAATACCGTCGCCAATATGACAATATAGGAAAACTAAGTGAAACCAAATGTTCGTCGCTATTGCAACAAAAACATCGTATATAGCGATGATTTCGCTATACAAATTTCATGGTTTATATATCAAATTCATTGCAGAATTTCTATTGTGCATCACAATTGCAACGATAAATTTTGTGGTTTATATAGCAATTTTGTCACAGAATTTCTATTGTGCATTGCAATTGCGACGACAATTTTCGTGGTTTATATTGCAAATTCGTCACATGATTTTTATTGTCGTTGAAATTGCGATGACAACATTTCGTGGTTTATATAGCAAATTAGTCGCATGATTTTTATTGTCGTCGAAATTGCGATGACAACTTTTTTTGGTTTATATAGAAAATTTGTCGCAGGATTTTTATTGTCGTCAAAATTGCGACGACAATGTTTCTTGGTTTATACATCAAATTCGTCGTAGGATTTCTGTTGTGCATCGAAATTGTGACGAAAAATATTTATTTAAAAAATAAATTAAAAATTTATTTTTGGGCGAAATAAATAAAATTTTATTTTAGAGCAATCTTGATGGAATCTTTAAAATTAAGGGTTTATTGGGGGAATCTTTAAAATTAAGGGCCATTCCATTTATTGGGAATATTTAGAAATATCATTCTAAGTACAAAGCTTGTGGGAATCTATTTGGGCAAGGCCATTGTCTTCTTATTTGTTTAATGATTTATTCACAAGGCTAATTTCCTTGCAAACTTACCTTTCTAACAGTATTTTTTATGACTACATGAGAAATAGTTCACATTTGGGAAAAAAATCAATGTCATAGAATGCTTATCCATATTAATTTTTAAACTACATGTTGGAGGGTGAATTATCCACAAAAAACAAACATGTTTTTAAATGGCATGTTGCAGGGGGGATCAAAAAATCCCCTCTTTACCTACCAACCAAACAAATCTTGAATTTTTTTGAGAATCACAACACCCTTTCTTTACCCATCAACTAACCAAACCTAGTTAACATGGGATATTATTTAATTATATATTATGTATATAAACACCTTTTTTTTCTAGGAAGAGAATTAAATTTGGATACTACAACGAGTTTGAGACTAGCATTGGAGAGTGAGGAGTTTTACCTTTGGTCAATGTTTGTATCTCATGGTCTTCACCTAATACTTTGATCAAGTTCCAATTCCGTTTCCATTGGTTGACCTCTATTAAAAGACCAAAAGGAGCTTTCTATTTATATTATCTCTATTCATTGAAATCATACAATTTGATATTTGAAAGAGAACTTAAAAATACAAGGATATATGATAGGGTGTAATCTATATGTCTAATGAGGTCACCCTTTTGCAATTATTCAAAATAATGGGAGGAGAAATTGAAAATTTTGGCTTCAAATATGGAAGGAATCATTTTGGATTGATGAAATCGTAGATATCAAATGCTAACATTACATAATCCAAGTGAAGTAGGGGCATTTGAGGGTGTTGAATCCATTTTTCTAGTAAAAACAACAAATTCATCAATCCAAAATTGCAATTTCAATAAAGATTGCCTAGATAGAATCTATTGAGGGAAAATCACAAAAGGTCAAAATGATTTAAAATTTATCCTTCTTTTATAATTCTGTAGCCTCTAATTTACCACATGTTGAACTTGAAATATCCTTTGTTATTGGAAGGGAGTACTTCTCTATAACTAATTTAGTAAAACATTGACCTAACAACTTAATCAAGAGGATAAAAATCTCAATGAAATAGAAGGATATATCCATCATACTTATGTGTGATACCTCATCTAATAAAATAATTAAATGAACAAAAATAATGTTGGATAGAAAAAGAGATATATGTGTTAAGAGGGAGGCTTACTTGTAAGGATTAATTCATGTTCTTTTTAAGGTTGTTTAGTTGAATCAATTAAATTTTGATTTAGCAATGACTGAGTCAAAGCCTACCATAACTAACACAAGTGGAACCCTTAATTAATTGTGGTATAAATTTTTATTGTAAATCCTTGAAGAAATACATCCTAGGATTTTTATCCCCCTCACCAAATATGGTTATTATAAATGAAAATGAAAATTGAACTTGTCTAAGGTATCATAACCACCTAAGAATTCCAAACATTAAAAATATTGTATTTAATTTAAGAGGGGCATTGCCATCATGAATATAACCTAGTTCATGTATATACGAAGTCATTTAATATTAGTAACCCCACCCTAAAATATTTCTAATGACAATGATAAAAGCACCACTAAGACATCATCAATATACTAGAAAACACCAAAACCTACTTGGCATAACCTACACTTTGATGGTGCTTCATAGGGATTGATAATAAATGATGGTGTCATCCAATACAACCAAAGGGCGCACTTGGCATTAGCATACTTTGGTTACATGTGCAATAAAAAGTAACAACGAGGTTAAGTTCAAAACCTATTGCAGGATTTCAACTTAGCAAGGGATCATCTACAAATGCAATATGTTATAAAAGTACTTTCAATAGGTGTGTATTAGGACAGAAACATGTGCATTTTCAATTTCAGCTATACTTGATTGAAATGAGTTACTTTCATTATACGTATTATTTGATTTGAGAAAAGGAGGCAAAGTTAGAGGATACTCCAAATATTTCTCAAGGATTTGTACTTCTTCACAAGCTAAGTATTCCCTTCTTCAAAGTGAAAATGGATATAGTTTCTAGAAGAGCTTGTACATAAACCTCATAAAACATTTCATGAGGTGGAAGTTTATATCTTGTGTTGAAATATTAGATGGACTCCACATCTTCCATGTACATTGCACAAAACTCCTACAATTTTAGCCACATGATAAGATTCACCATAAGAATTTTTTAATGTTTATTTGAATTAAAACCAACTACGGATTGTTCAAATTGGTTGGACATTATACCAATCTCACACTTTTCCTTCAAAATTGAATGGAAAGAACCTACAAAAAACATATTCATGAACAATGTTATGTAAACATAATCTTGCATTCATAATTTATAATATGCTAAAATGTGGTAGTGTTTCCTTCACCATTAAACTTCGACAAGATATTTTCTACCATTCTTGGGAGTTCATATAAAGGCCCTTGCAATCCCAATGTAGTATTGGAATCCCATGAAATTATTTGGAGTAGAGCATGAGCAATAAATGAAAAGAACATGTATCTCTACACAAGCTACCTTGTCAACCACTCTTCTTCTAGCACCAAAATGTTGGCATGGGAAAATGTTCTATGACAACCTCACAGGTTCACTAGGAAAAAGGGACCAATTACACCTTCCACTGTTAAAAATGGTGAACCCTTTGGGTATAGCTCAATTTTCATAATCTGGTTTCTTATTAAATAAATAAATGCAACTATCAAGCAAGCAAAATTGCAAATTAAATGAAAACTATTCTAATAATGTGGGAGTGATTTTAATAACTAATCGACATGAAACAAAAATATAGGTACAAAGAGTAGGTAGAATAGTCCACCAACTATGGCATAAACACCAAACCCAAGGAAAACTCTAAGAATCTAGAAAATAATACAAATCACCCATAGCCTGCCTACTTCATGTCAACTTTGATGTAAAACAAAGGGAAAATTACAAAACATCACGAGAATAGTCCACCAATTGTCATTTATACAAAACTCCTAGGGAAAACTCCAAGGACTAAGGATAGCCTACAAATCACCAAAAGCACACTTTCTTCACATCAAGTTGTTAGCATGTGAAAGATAAGTGAGCGATAAGAAAGAAACAAGAAAATAATCCACATGATACAATGTTACAACCCACAAGCATCAAGATACCTAGGAGAGTAGAGAATAGCCCACAACCAATCATATATCTAAAAAACATAAAGAACTTGGTTGACAATGGCTTCAGTATTCACATAAGAAGATAACTTACATTACAAAGAAAAATACCCCTACAAATGTGTACACGATTTTCCATTATACAAAATAGGGAGACTCCTAGACATTCCAAATGAATTTTCACCTACCAAATGACCCTTGGTATCCTAAGTGACTCTCCACATTCTCTCTCTTCTCTCTCTTGAAATTTCCTTTTATGACTAAAAAATAAAATTAACTAATAATCAAGTTGGTCATATTTGAAGTATAACAATTTAGGTGGGTGAATATTTCACTCAACATATTCTCATGTACATTAACCATACTCTCAACCCTTTCCCTATGAATATCCAAAAAAAGTTCCATTTTCAGTCTCTTGTTGGACAATTCATTATATGCTCATATTAGTCTTTCAAATTGTTTAACAATGAGCACTTTGAAACTTTCTAGGATTGCCTCATTGATATCAAGGATTTTATTGGAATTAAGTTTCCTTGAGTCCATGCTCCAAACAACCCTTTATCTACTCTTTACCAACACTACCCTCCATTATGGCACCATTTTTCTACTCTTTACTGACACGTCCCTCAAATATGCTTTGCCCATCACATAGTTGAAGATAGTCATTATGGCTTGTGACCAATTCTCTTCCTTTGAACATCCCTTGGGAATTGAGCATCCATATTCTTAGGATTTGGATGTCATCTAGTTCAAATTTTTTTACTTCATTGATTCCTAACTCCTCTTTTGGTAGATTAACCATTGGGATTTCATTTTCAATATTGGAGCTTTGCTCTAGCTACTTGGTGGTTGTGATAAAAATGGTGCCAAACATTACAAAGGGCTTGATTGATGGCATTGGATCCAATAGAGTTGGAGAAAATACAACTTAAGTGTTCTTCCTTATTCTATCTTCTACCTTTGCATAATCCAAATCTCTCCTATATATCTCATCTTTCTCATTCTCCCAATGACACAATCTCTAAACTAATGATTGAGATACAAAGAATTTCTCAATGGCCACTTGATGAGGATCATTTACTTTGATCATGTATAAGAGAATATTGTATGTTTTATATTCCAAGGGTAATTTATTCCCAACAACCACATCAAATATTTGATAACTATTGATTTTTAGTGGCAACTTTGGCCAAAGCTCTTTCTTGTTATTTTTTATTGTTTTTGTTGCCCCATGTAGTATAGATTAAAACGTTACCTAGTCTTGGATGAGAAATAAAATAGACACATTCTTGGGAAGTGTGTGTGGATTAATTATTGTCCCATATATCCTAATATAATAGAATATCTCTAGTAGGTACCAATAAGTAATTTTCTTCAACACTTCAATGGACTATGGTGAAAAGCATATCAACTTCTCACCATAGATTCTTTCATACAAGGGAGCCAAAACAAATTCAAATATAATGGAGTGCTTCTACATGGATTATCCACAAGCC
Organism: Picea abies; assembly: GCA_900067695.1. Classification (NCBI taxonomy): domain Eukaryota; kingdom Viridiplantae; phylum Streptophyta; class Pinopsida; order Pinales; family Pinaceae; genus Picea; species Picea abies. The sequence continues at coordinate 29,439 of CBVK0100321731.1, forward strand.
TTGGAAATAATCTTGTACAAGTGCAAAGGAAGGCTACTAGGTGGGCTTGAAACAAGATAACTCTTAGCTCACACATACACAATACATAAGAGAAGACACCATGTAAAACTCAAGTGCACCACTATCTAAGGGAGTTTTAGCCTTTGGAATACATTGTGCAAGAAGATTAGATATGAATTCTACCTAATAAAATACCATCCCATGCTTGAGCATCCCATGCATAATCAAAATCCATCTTAAACATATGTATCTAGTGCATCGTCTACCATACAAGAGGTTCAAGAGAATTGCTAAGGCTTGAAGTTCCATTTGTAATTTTTTTATTAAGTGTACCTTACTAGTGTTAGTTTGGAATGGCTTAACTAAAAACCACCATCCCTTCACAATGTTATAAACATCATGCATTTTGCTAAAATTTTGCAACCACCAAAGGCTTACTAACATTGTGGTAGGTGAGAACTCATACATCCTTTGAAGAGTATCAACGCCATATTGCTCGATTATGTCATCGCTCTATGATTTCAATGTTGAACTTGTTACATCTACATTCTCAATCAAGGTATTTAGCATGTTTATGCATGGAAACAATTGGATCCCACCTTGTGGAATCACAAGACCTTAACATTGAAATCTTTGGGTTCCTATCCTTGGCTTATTTTTCTACTCACAATGATTTTTGGAAGGTTCAACATCATTGTACATATCATAGAGGAATGAATAAGTAGGCTTTGAGGCAATGTTGAGTAGCAACACCATGTCCATGACACAATGAAAATACACAATGAAAAGAAGGGTAATGCTCTTTGTCATGTGAGATAGAATGAAAAGACACGATGAAAATAAGGGTAATTCTCTGAAAAAATATTATAAAATGATTGACATGGCCATTTCGAACCCCTCATGTTTAATCCTTAAAACTTATTATTGCATCTTCCCAAAAATTTATTTTTTCATGTTGCACCAAATTTAAACTTTGCACATTGCTTCAAAAAATATGCTTGCCACGTCACATGTCACAAGATTTTGGAAGTTGAATATTGCATATTCAAGTTATATTTGTTTCCTAGACTCCATAGCCCAAGCACAAGGCACCAGGTCTTGCTTCCATTCTCACGTCTTGAATCAAGGAGTATTGAATCAATATATACCAAGTATTATAAGAGAAGATGAAATTATCATGGTGTATAGAAAAATTACATTCACAGATATATACAAGCCATAGAAATAGCCTTGTGTATATTATCAGATGAAAAAGTACCCATAATGTCAATGCATTATATGCATCATTACATGTTCAGCTATATAATGTACATCTAACTGTCTTGTAAAATTATTACATGACTTCATGAATTTCTTTTAGTATTCTTTTGTGCTTTCCAGGTCTTAAGTAATTCATCCATATCCATGTCTTCGTTTACTGGGTTCTCTTCAGCAGCTGATGTTGTTTCAGTCCTTTCACATCGTGTACGTCTGGTCTCGTACCCACGGCATGGATTCTTCTGTGAGGGGACATCACCTAAAAAAATAAAAAATATTAAATTTATATGGCCAATTTTTAAATATCATTGAAGCAGTTTATTAATATTAAAAAAAAACATTGCAATGTAATTATTTACCTGGTCCTCTAGCCGGCACCGTTGGAATGGATTCTGGCCTATTCATCTGATATTCAGGATGAGGAGGATCAACTATGACATTCTCTACCATTGAAACGTCAAAATTTATAAGTACAAAATTATTAAGTATATGATTAATATATAGACATTTTACCGTCATGGGCCTCAGTCCCACGAACATCTTGGGGTTGCACCTCACTGGGATGGGGCTGTTGGGGAGCATCGTGATCTTCTGGTTTTGTTGCACTATCAACTCTATGTTGTCCAGTACTAACGGTTTCATTGATAATGCCACTCCCCTGATTAAAACAGAGTAAGACACTAAATTATGGACGATATCAAACATTTACGTATTTTATAAGTAACAAAGGGTTAATGTGGACTGAGTTTTATTTACCTTATCCTGCAAATTGGATATTGGGGTCTGCCCCATGATTCCTACGATCAACCATGACTTTATAACCGTACTTGTAACCAGGTTGGAGGTCTTTCTCGGTGGTTTTAGTTCTGAAGTCGTCGCCCTGTATTGCATAAGGGTATGTTTTTTTAATGTTTTTGGCTACAATTACCTTAAAGTTGTAAGGTGATACAAATAATATTCTTAAGATGTTTGGGTACTTACGATTCGTGACTGTAACCTCTAGTAGCCACCCTAGCCTAGCTTGTGTTGGCCATGTTTGGCAATCCTTTCTTTGGTTTCCTTCGAAGTGTCAGGCAACCTATCATCAAAATTTTCAAGTATGTTATATATAACCACACTTTTATTCAGATTAAAGAAAAATAAAGTTGGTATTGAATTCAAAAAATTGTAATTTACCTTGGTGTACTGCTTATTTGTTCTCCTGATTTTTTCAAAATCTTCTCTTTTGCATCATCAATGATCGCCTTCCACTCCCTCTCTGGAAATTGAGGGAGGAAACTCATACCTAATATTTCCTGCCAAGCTTTGTCTATAAACATCCTGCATATATTTTAAATATTCACCCGCTACAGATGTGACCATTTTTTTATTGAACATGTCTACTCCAAAGAGGACTTCAAGATAATCCATAATTTCCTTTTTGAGGTTGGAATTTTGGAAATTCCACCTTATAAATAAGGTTGCCCCAAAAATTGACAAGGTCTTTCTCTCTAGGTGCCTAAAAGAAAGGTCGTTTCCTACACACAAAAATATATGATCATTAATTTAAAATTAGCAATCTAGATGATTTATGTATGAGGACAACATTAAATGATTATTATATGAATTAAGACTACCTGGATGTCTTGATTGTTTTAATGGAAGTCCATTATCGTCGACCAAAAATGTGCATGGAAGGTTCCCCGTTCTTGTCACATGTCTAGCTCCAGGAAATGCAACCATCTCAACCACATCACTATGATCCTCATCTCTGCCACCATCACTAGACTTTGATCGAGGTGTGGATGCCTAGCGGTGCGTGTCATGGCTCCTATCTAAATTAGGTGTGGAAGTTGGAGAAGTAAATAGTTCTCTAGAAGCTGTATCATCGCCCGCATCAGGACTCTGTAGCGTCTTTGTAGCACCACTACTACCAACACTGGGCTGAACAGGCTCCAAAAATTACTTTATAAAAAAGAAAATGTTTTTTCGTGAGATAATGTAAAAGTTAAAGAACAAAGTATCATAATTGAACATATGAGTACATTAAAAAAAAAAAAAATTAATTATGGTTATTACCTTATATGTGTTAAGTTGTGACATAAGGAGCTGTGAGATCGGAAGAGC
>CBVK0100321739.1:0-17984 GCA_900067695.1 Picea abies
GACATGAGAAGGACACTTGAAACACCTCAAACATTTGATTTAGAAGAGGAGAAATGAGTCAGTAGTCTTATAAACCTTTTGCCATCTGAAAGCACCCCAAAAAATGAGTTTTTGAAGGAGAGCGCTCCCCTATACCTCTTCTGGGAGTGCTGGTGCTCCCCCTTACACTATCTGGGAGCGTTATAAATCTATTTTGGCCCTTCTGACGGAGTGTTGGTGTCTTTAGGAGTGTTGGTTCCACCCTTAAGCCTACTAGGGAGTTCTACAACGTTCTGATGGCCCTTTTGAGGGAGTGCTGCCTATTCTGGGCAGTAGTTAAGTTGTTGAGATGAATGGGGGAAGGATCTTTTCATTCTTGGAAGGTAGTTGGATTCGAATCCCTAGTCCAGCCATGGTCTTAGGGCAGATCCTCAACTGAAGGAGGAAAATCCTCAACTTCCCCAAGGATATCTCAAGTGGTTAAAGCCTCTCCAAGGCTATATAAGAAAGCTTTCTAATGGTGAAAGGAGGACAGAAAAGGGAGAATCACACCAAACTTATGATCTTATAAGTGGTGCTGGAACAAAGATAATTTGGGAGAAAGAGACCTATGATCTCATAGGGAGAAATCGATGAATCTATCATCATTCAGATCGTGGATCTTTTGAGCAAGGGTTAGACAAGGAGGACTTGGCAAAACTGTCGCATTCCATCTACGGTTGTAAGCAATGTTTTTTCCTCATTAATATAATTTGCTTGGCCTGTTTCTTTCTAATTCATGTTCAATCTCACATGAATTTGTATCTTTAGTAGATAGACCTATTTCAGACTAATCTTGATAGAGTAGGAAGTGGTTGTACTTTGTTTGTCTACAGGGCTTATCGAAGAGCGAAAGATTGGAGCTCAACTCGGAGCGTGCAGGGACAAACACCGGTAAAAGGTACTTCTTTTCTCCTTCCTTCTCATACACTAGTCCACCTAAATATAAAAGGAAGTCAGTGACCATGATAATCACTTTCTGTCTTAGAGTTACGAGTCTATCTCTTTGAGGATATCTACCTGTCCGCAGGGAGATTTTCCTTCAACAGAAACTGGCGACTCCACTGGGGATGAATCAAAACTTTCTAAGTTTTTTTTTTCCTCATAGGCATTGTCTTACCCTTTGTGTTCTTGGGCCTTGTTCACCCTTTCATATCTGATTAAATTTTCTGATTGAATCTTTACCCCATCACACTCAGCTTACCTGTCAAAATTTGATCAAAATTTTGGGTTTTTGGACATTTTTATGAGTTTTTTGAGCCTGGCGCCCCCCTGCCCATGTTAGTAGAGAGCCAACACTCCCTTAAGCTACCGGACAGAGTTTTATAATGCCCTGGTGTCCCTTACACTAGAGCACCAGCCCCTTTTTGTACAAAATCTCTTCAAAACTTGCATTTTTTGGAGGTCCAAACCCTGTTTCTTCACTTGTTGAGCTGCTTTGTGATTCAATGATTCTTCCTTTGACCTTTGACATGCTTCCTCTTGAGAAGTAAGCACCTTTTTGTTCAAATTTTATGCCCTTCTTTATTATTTTTGAGTTTTTGTTGTTGAGAGCTTGAAATCGATCCGTTGTTTTTTCCTCTCCTATCCGACTGAGCGGGAACTCCAGTGAAGGACATCTAAAGTCTATAACTCTTCTCATTTGGTTCTTTGAGGTCATCTGATCCAATGTATTTCTCCTTCCTTTTGTGTTTTTGGTTTTCTTTCTCTTGTTTGATCGCAAAAAAAAAGGGGTGTGTTGTTTGTGCGAAATCTGCATATTCTTGTCTGAATCTCCTTGATCTGAAAGGGTAGTTGGCAGGAGAAATTTTTGAATTGATTATCTTTCGCATACAAACGACAAAAGTACATCTTAATGATTAGTTTGCATATTAGTTTGCATTTCTGAAATGTTGTAGCATCATATTGGATTTGATTGAGAACAAATTTGATTGAGGGCATTCCTTATCAAGTGTTTGATAGTGAAAACGACTCTTCCTCTTTCCCTTAAATAGGTATTCATTGAAAATAAACAATTGCTTATCATATTTCATGCATATTTTTGGGAATTGAGTCATCATTCAATCAGTTTCACTTTCGTACACCCTCTGAGTAAACAATAGCCATTAAAATCAACGCTTAACTAAAATTTATCAGACTTTTTATATCTTTGTTAGCAAACCTCGATTAGTTTAAGGTGTAGGGCTTTGGAATAGGTTGAAAGGATAACTTTCCAAAGCTATCGAACAAACTTAGTATCTTGCGGTAGGGAGAGTCAAATCCAATTGTCGTATTGTCTTGCTGGGATCCCCCTCTCACACAGGGGTTACGCACGAGGTCGCATTCAGGTGAGTTACAAAGATTATCCCTCCATGGCCCAACTGTTTCTAGTGGTCGGATCGTATATTGGGGGTCACTGGAAGGTATACCCACGATTATGTGTGGTAGCCTTTTAGGTTGATTTCGGACTTGTTATCCTGCCCATACGTTTCGGATCAGACTGTTGACTGTACCCTCCCAGGGGCTGACTACGAGTTGGTGACCTTAGTAGCCACAATCTTTAGGGTCTCACACAAGGTGACGGTGAAGGGAAGTCTCACTGTACCTGGACCAAACGTTGGTCAAACTCACTCGGGCTCCTTGGAGGGTAAATCCACAATTACTGTGTGGAAGCTTGCACCAAGGCATAAGTCCATTAAGCAGGCCGACAATGTAACTGATCCACCCACTCTATCCCCGCCCCTTCCTATTTTGATCTCGCGACGTTGGATTTCATCACCAACTAGTGGTTTCATCGTAGGAAGGTTTGTTTGATTGATTGCTTCTCAGATTCATAGCGTGTGTTGTTTGTTTTACTTAGTGGACCTTAGGTCGAGTCAGTGATAATGGAATTGAATCCTGGGAGTACTAATGGAGGAACCCCTTCTTCTGGGGAACCTTATACCTTTCCTTCATTTGGATACTTTGGTCCTCCATATGTTGCCACACTGAGTCTTCCAGGACTCACTATTGGATTACCAGTTTGGTTGTTCCCCACTCCAGTGATCCCGAATCCTCCCAATGTTTCGGTTGCACCTAATACTTTAGATGTTGGTACACCACCCACACATCAACCTCATGTCGACTTTTCACCTTCTTCGCCCATCAAGTCTCCTTCCAATCTTCCTTCTTCACCTAGTCAAATCTCTAAAGAAAGTAGTCAGGTTGATCAGAAGAAGAAGAAACAGAAAGAGAAGAAGAAGAAGAACCCGAAAAGGACAAAGGCCCCAACAACATCAGATGTTGGCTCTAAGCAACCAGTTACTGTTAATGGTACTGGGAGTGTTGATGAGGTCAACAAGATTAAAATGAAGAATCCAAAACCCAAATTCCCTTGTAGCCTTTGTAAGGGTGACCAGTTTCTGAGGGATTGCCCCGGTCTTACCCAGGTCTTAGAAATGTGGTCCTCCACGTCATCGGCCTCTGTCGGTCATGTCGATGATACCCCGTCAACTAGTGATGTTCAGGTTGGTGAGAAGGAGCAAACTGTCAAGTTCCCTTGCATATTATGTAAAGGTAATCATTACTCTCACCTTTTTTCTCGCATGGACGAGGCTTCTTCTCTTTTGGAAAAACTTCAACTTCCAAAAGGTTATCGTAAACTTTCCTCTGACCCATTGTTGGTTGATGGAATGGTCAATCTGGTTCCATCCCCAGTCAGTCCGGTTGATCAGGTGGTCAATCTAGTTTCCTCCTTGATTGAACCACAAACCCAAGTAGTTGATCCAGTTTCATCATCGATCAGCCCCGCTCTTCATCAAAAGAGTGACACCAAAGTGGCCGATCTGTTTTCATCCTTAGTCGATCCCACTCTCCCGTTAGAGAGTGACACCAAAGTGGTCGATCCATTTCCACCCGTCGACCCCATTCTTCCCTTCGAGAATGAAACTCAAGTGGTCGATTCGGTTCTGCCATCGGTCAATCCTGCTCCTCCTTTGAAGAGTGCCAAAGTGGTCGATCCAGTTTCGCCATCGATCAATCCCATTCCTCCATTGAGGAATGTCAAAGTGATTGATCCAATCCCTTCCTCGGTCAGTCCCACTCTTCCTCTCAAGAGTGCCAAAGTGGTTGATCTAGTTTCTCCATCGGTCGATCCCATTCCTCCATTGACGAATGTCAAAGTGATTGATCCAGTCCCTTCCTCGGTCAGTCCCACTCTTCCTCTAAAGAGTGATAAAGTGGTCTATCCAAGTCCACCATTGGTTGATCCGATCCAATCATCGGTCGATCCTACTCTCCTTCTAGAGAGTAAACCTGATACTGCCCATGTTTTTCTCGTTAATACAGACTCTACCGTACCAGGGGGAATTCCTCCTTTTCCTGTGAAACCCCCTCCAAGTAATGAGTCCATCCTTTTTTATTGGGGTGTTCTAACTAGACCTCGTCTTCCCTCCCACATTCCTTTCCAGATTATAGTACAGGTTCGTGGTCGGGACATTCCTCAAACGCTGATAGATGAAGGTACATCCATTAGTATTTTGTTTTATGTTGCTTGGTACGCTTTGGGTTGTCCGCAACTTGCACCGGTTACACAGAATCTGTTAGCTTTTAACAGAAGAACTAGTCAACCTTTAGGGATCCTTCCTCAGTTTCCTGTAACTTTGGGAGGGAAAACTGTCTTTATCGATGTCATGGTAGTTCGAGACCCCTTGGATTTCGCTTTACTCCTTGGGCGGGATTATGTCTATGCTATGAAATCTCTTGTATCCACCCTTTTCCATGTGATATCTTTCCCTCACGATGGAAGAATTGTGACTATTGATCAACTTTCATTCATCGGCCCCGACTAGGTTACCTCCCTAAGTGGTTCTTATATGCAGACAATATCACCCCTGTCGCATGTCAATTATGTGGCATTGTCTCCCATGACGTCAACTTCCGACGATTTGGTTCCGGTAGTGGACATGGTGATTTCTTCAGTAGGATTATTGGAGCCTGATCTCCTTACTCCTATCACAACCCTCGACATGTGTCCCTTCTCGAGTGATTAACTTCCATCCAACAAAGATCTCCTGGAGGCCATGACCACATTTTCTCCATTGACATGGTACCCTTCCAGAGCATTATTCTCTTGGAAGCCATGATCTAGACAAAACCACGAGCATAGTTTCTCTTCTCTGTGGCAAGCTCATTAAAAAATGAAACAGAGGTCATGAGCATAGTTCTTTTCATGTGTCAAGCTCGTTAAAAAATGAAACAGTCACCTCTCTTGAACCTTCTTTTCATCCACCCTTCTCCTTTTTCTCATCTACTAGAGAAATTGGTGACGACCTCAGAGCCGGTGAATGAATCGAAGCTTGGAGGGCATGTCTCCAGCCTTTGCTGATCATTTTGGAGCTAAGTCACCAGCTTTTAAGCTGGGGGCATACCGAGCTTAGTCTTTGTTCTTTCTCATGCTCATAAATACATGAGAATGCATCTGGGTAGACTTTTATCTCTTTTTTGGATTGTATGGATACTCGAAAAAGGAACTCCCTGGAGTCTCCTTTAAGCTCTTTTCAGACTCTCTAAAACATGAAAAGATTGTCGAATGATATTGCTTCCTTTTCCACTTGTTCAATGGTTTGAAAGGGCGTCTTTCAAGTGATAATTTATCTCTTTTTCAGCCTCGTGAGACTAACATTTCAAAAAAGGACAACACTGGATTCATCTTTAAGTTCTTTTCAGACTCTCTAAAGATGAAAAGATAACCGAGCGACCTTGTTCTCTTCACGCTTGTTAAAGTATTTGAAGAAAACATTTGTTGAGCGATAGTTTGTCTCTTTTTCAGTCTCGTCAGACTCCTTTATGAAAAAGGAACTGAGAGAGTTCTCTTTTAAGTGTTTTTCCAGACTCTATAATCATGAAAAACCTTCGAGTTTTCTGTCTTTGGACTCGCTAAACAAAACATCGACAGGCCCATATGGGATCGAACCCTTACTTCTTCCAGTTCGTTAAACAAAGGAAGAGGAACTTACTGAAGGTGAGTTTTATCGAGCATGTGTTATCCTCCTCGAGCTCGCTAAATTAAAAAGAGGTACTCGTCTATCTGGATGGGGGAAAAAATTGAAAGAAGCAAGCCAAGCAGTTTTTTGAGAACATTACCAAATAACTCTTAGAGTCACCCTTGAACACGACACTTTGTCTTTGCGCACATCTTAATCCGTTGAACCTCTGCACTGAACCAATCCTCTGAGTTTTTCTTACTCCTTTGGGTCACTCGAAGAAAGTCATAGTATCCATTGCATCATCGTGTTTTAGTCCATGTCATGTTTCTGCCGTCGTTCCTCAGTGTTCAAGGGAAGTATCTGCCTCAAGAGTCAACCATCACAAATGTCTTGTCTCAATACCTGTGTCAGTCCATGTTCATGTGATCTATCAATTACACCTCTATGTCCATTTCGTGTCGTTGATGGGGGATACATCAAGGCCCTCCTTCGACGAGCCTATTCCTGTCGACTTCAACACATTATCCAGGAATTAGACTTAGAAACTAGTTAGTACTTTGGGACCTGCATGGCTCAATGGTAGGCCTCCTCACGTCCGACAGTGGGTTTACGTCATTGACCTCTGATCGGATGATTCCATGGATGTTCAACTTCAGCTCATCTATTCACATTCGTTGGAATGTACTAGGGTACCTTGGGAATCATTTACATTAATGGTGATCTCCCTCGAGCTTGTTAACGGCTTACATCATTGACCGGTAATCAAGTGGTTTCTGCCATGTTCGACGTCAGGACATCTATTCACATGGTTAGATTCGTACCACATTGGGATCGGTAAGAAGACCCTGGGTTGAGTGATCACTTTGATATGTACTTTGCCCAGTTTGCGATGGAGTTTATTTTGAACAATGACACATATACTGTGACATAGATCCACTCTGTATTGGTCGTGGCTATGTCTTGTCATCTCGTAGATCCACTGTGTATTCCTCGTGGCTACGATCAGTTCATGTCATAAGAGTATATATTGACAGTGTATTTTCAGTGGCTATACCTTTTTATCAATACAATTATGGATCCGCAGTGTATTTTATGGCGGCCATATTTTGCAAGTCTTGATCACCCAAGCATAGGTATGCATGCCTTGGGTGTGAAACAGGTCATAATATTTGTTGGATGTTTGTGTGCATCTTTTGTCAGGTTCTCTGCATCTATGCCCTTGCTTGAAAGTCTACAAAGCATTTCAGTTATCAGTTCCTGTCTTCTAACTTCATACTTTGGGGGGCAATCTGTTACACATAAAAAATACTCACTTTGATAGTGTCACAAGTGTCATCATTACAAGGGTTGCAAGTGTCTCACTTTGCTCACAAGTGTCGCAAGTGTTAAAGAAAGCATACTGTCATGATGCCTATGTCATGCCTATAATGACATGAGAAGGACACTTGAAACACCTCAAACATTTGATTTAGAAGAGGAGAAATGAGTCAGCAGGCTTATAAACCTTTTTCCATCTGAAAGCACCCCAAAAACTGATTTTTTGAAGGAGAGTGCTCCCCTATACCTCTTCTGGGAGTGTTGGCGCTCCCCCTTACACTGTCCGGGAGCATTATAAATCTCTTTTGGCCCTTCTGAGGGAGCACTGGTGTCTTTAGGAGTGTTGGCGCCCCCGTTAAGCCTACTGGGGAGCGCTACAATGCTCTGATGGCCCTTTTGAGGGAGCACTACCTATTTTGGGCAGTAGTTAAGTTGTTGAGATGAATGGGGGGAGGATCCTTTCATTCTTGGAAGGCAATTGGATTCGAATCCCTAGTCCAACCATGGTCTTAGGGAAGATCCTCAACTGAAGGAGGAAAATCCTCAATTTCCCAAAGGATATCCCAAGTGGTTAAAGCCTCTCCAAGGCTATATAAGCAAGCTTTCTAATGGTGAAAGGAGGACAGAAAAGGGAGAATCACACCAAACTTATGATCTTATAAGTGGTGCTGGAACAGAGATAATTTGGGAGCAAGAGACCTATGATCTCATAGGGAGAAATCGGTGAAGCTATCATCATTCAGATCATGGATCTTTTGAGCAAGGGTTAGACAAGGAGGACTTGGCAGAACTGTCGCATTCCATCTACGGCTGTAAGCAATGTTTTGTCCTCATTAATATAATTTGCTTGGCCTGTTTCTTTCTAATTCGTGTTCAATCTCACATGAATTTGTCTCTTTAGTAGATAGACCTATTTCAGACTAATCTTGATAGAGTAGGAAGTGGTCGTACTTTGTTCGTCTACAGGGCTTATCGAAGAGCGAAAGATTGGAGTTCAACTCGGAGCGTGCAGGGACAAACACCGGTAAAAGGTACTTCTTTTGTCCATTCTTCTCACACACTAGTCCACCTAGATATAAAAGGAAGTCAGTGACCATGATAAGCACTTTCTGTCTTAGAGTTAAGAGTCTAGCTCTTTTAGGAGATCTACCTGTCCGCAGGGAGATTTTCCTTCAACAGTGTTCTGTTAAGTATTACAATAACAGATCTGTGTCCTATCTAGGGTTTCATACATTTGAGTCCTGTAACCACCCCTACCTCTACCTCAAGTGAGACTTCATCTGCTTCGTAGGTGTTTCCGAAAGGGTCGATAGTTAGGGTTTTGTTGGTGTGTTGTTGTAGTGTTGAACCCTGGGTCTTCCCCTATGCCAACAACGTCCCTAGAATAATCAATTATTATCATTATCATTTACTTATTATATATGATATTTAATAATCAATAATTATATTATTAATTACTATTCTAAGAGAATGCCTTCTTGATGTTGTCCAGACATCAACATTGAGGAGGTTGGAAAAGGAAAATATGTTGGTGAATTTGAAAAAATGTTCTTTTATGAATACATAACTTGTGTATTTGGGATTCGTAATATATTAAAGTGAATTGAATATGGATCCGAGAAAGGTGAGGGCTATAAGAGAGTGGCCTTCTCCAAGAAGTGTGTTTGAAGTAAGAATTTTTCATGGGTTGGCGAGCTTTTATAGAAAATTCATTAGGAATTTCAGCAGTATTTGTGCACCCATATTGGATACCATAAAGAAGGATCATGGTTCTTTTGACTGGAGAAAATAATCCGAGAAAGGATTTAGAGTGTTGAAAGAAAAAATAATAGAACAACCTATTTTAGTTCGGCCAGATTTTAAGAAGACTTTCCAGGTCAAATGTGATGCAAGTGGAGTGGCCATTGGCATAGTTTTAACTCAAGATGATAATCATGTTGCTTATTTCATTGAGAAGCTAAATTATGATAAGAATAAGTATTTGACATATGAAAAGGAATTTTATGATGTAATTCAAGATTTGAAAAGGTGGAGGCATTATGTTATACCTAAGGAGTTTATTTTGTATACTGACAATCAATACTTGCAGTGTCTAACCACACAAGAAAACTTGAACCAGAGACATGACAAATGGATAAAATTCATGCAAAATTTACTTTTTTCATTAATCATATTAGTGGAAGCACTAACAAGGTTGTAGATGATTTGAGCAGGAGATGTTTTATCTTACAGGAATTTCAAGTGAAAACTTTGGGATTTGAACACCTCAAGGAGATGTACCAGGAAGACCTAGAAATCAAGGAAGCTTTGGAAGCATGTGGAAATCCTTTGTTAAGGAATATGGATCAATGGATGGATTATTTGGTCCAAGAAGGACTATTGTTCAAAGGAAGACAATTGTGTATCCCAAAATGCTCAATGAGGGACAATTTGCTAAAGGAGAAACATAGCGGAGGATTGGCTAGACATTTTGGCCATGATAAGATGTATGCATAGTTCAGTTCTTCATATTATTGGCCATGCATGAGGTCTGATGTGAAGAAGTTCATGGACAAATGCATAATATACCAGTATTCTAAATTAAAGAAGAAAAACAGTGGATAATATCAACCATTTCATATTCCAGATAGGTCGTGGGATGTTATAAGTATGTATTTTGTTCTAGGATTGCCAAGAACCCAGAGGGGAAATGATTTAATATTTGTGGTGGTTGACAGATTTTCAAAGATGGCACATTTTATGCGATGTCATACAACCAATGATGCTAACCATATAACAAATTTTTTTTTCAAAGAAATTGTGAGATTGGATGGGTTACCCAGAAGTATAGTCTCAGATAGAGATACCAAATTTGTGGGACAATTTTGGAGGAATTTGTGGAAAAGGTTGGGGACAAATTTGTTTTTTAGTTCAGCGTATCACCCTTAGATAGATGGATAGACTGAGGCAATGAATAAATATTAGGGAATATGCTAAGGAGTTTGGTAACTAAACATAACAACCAGTGGGATCAAGTTTTACCTCAAGTAGAGTTTGCATACAACAACTCACCAAATAGGAGTACTGGTAAAATTACATTCCAAATAGTATATGGAATGAATCCAAGAGGAATTTTAGGATTGAGAGATTTGGGACAGACCAAATTTGAAGTGTAGGGGAAAAATATTTTGCTGCAAAAATGTAGGAGTTGCATGATCAAATCAAAAGACAGCTACAGGATAACAACCAGAAATACAAAAAACAAAATAGATCAAAGAAGAAGACAGGTGAATTTTTAAATTGGTGATGAAGTGTTAGAACACTTAAGGAAGGAAATATTTCCAAGAGGAAAATATAATAAGCTGAACATGAAGAAGATAAGACCTTGTAAAATCCTCAGAAAATTTGTTATGAATGCTTATGAGATTGAACTTCCAAAATACATTGGAATTTCATCAATATTCAATGTACCAGACTTATACCATTAAAATATGGATGACACAGAAGGGATATATGGTTGAAAGGATATTCATTCGAAGCGATAGATTCCCATAGCAGAGAAGTTGTATATAGAGAAGATATTGGATAAGAGAATTAGGAAAGTTTACTATGAATATCTAGTTAAGTGGGAGAATCATCTAGTAGAATATGCCAGTTGGGTAACTGAAAATGATATCCACAAGCATGGGAAGACAGTAGAGGATGTCATGGATAGAAGACCATTATTTTTTTTCTAGAGGAGTATGATGCAAGAGAATCACCATCATCAATTAATGAGGCAGGTGGAAAATGACTCAACATTGAGCGTAATGCACTAAACTGGTTTGGATTCCAAGGAGAGCGCGTCACTTTAATATTTTGAAATTATTTTAATTAAAGATATCATAAGGTCTTGAATCTTGAGCCATTGTATGTGATCTAGGGGAATGTATTTTCTTTTAATACATATAGGATTGTATGCATTTTGAACGCTGACTCATATCTAGATTGTAATATCTCATTTATTGTAATAAGACTTAGTGGTAGAATGCTTTAATTGTGATATTAAATCACTAGGATAATCCAGAGGTAAGGCTTGAGAAGCCCCCTCATGTATAAATACATATAATATATGCCCAAAAGAGGTTGCCGAAGAGAGTTGTATAGAGTTGTTGTTGAAAGAAGCTAAAGGTTGTTGAAATCTTTGTAAATGATTGTTGAATTAATATAAAAGAGGAGATTTGTTTTCAAGTTTCTGATTTTTCTTACCTATGATTCATTGGTGCCAACACAAGGAGTGAAAAGGTAGAGTTGTTTAAAGTCTCAATAACTCAGGAGAGACAACATGAGTTTATGCAGAGCGAGTGCAAGGAGTGCACATATACCCATAGGAGTATAGAAGCTTGAAGAATAGACTCGTGCATAGTGTGCACAGTTCCAACACTTAGTGAAGTGTTGAAAAATATTAGAGGAGAGAAAGCGCAAGGCATGCGCCAGGGTTCGAGTCACTTAAGATTGATAAATCTTAGAAATAATAGCGAGTGAAAGTTTTTGGAGAAAGAATTTTTCTTGTTTGGAGGATGAGCGAACGAAATCTTTTTGGGAGGCATCAATATCTCTCACAGTCGTTGGATCAAGGAAAGGTGTACAACCATTAATTTTCTAATTCCTTTGGACATCGCCACTCTGATAGGTTTGACTTGTTATTGTAAGTGTGGTAAAAATCCATGAATCTCCGAAGCTCAAAGTATATCTTGACCATAGGTGTCAGGTACACATGTTTCCATATCAGAACGATTAAGAGTTTGGTAATATGGAAGATTTTGGGTGAAAGTTACCTTGGTACAGAATTCCTCGAAGGCTTGAAGCCGAAAGTCAATCTAGAACATTCATTGTAAGGGACACATGGACCTTCGATTTCCTCCTTCACCAATTCGACATTCGACGATTCAGGGGAAAGCGTTGTTTAAGGTGCGAAAAGTTTCGAAGCCCGGATTTTGGAGTAAACGCGGACCATTGATCTAAGGAAAAGGTCATTCATCCGATTTGAGAATTCAACCTTCGCGAGTTTGGAGGTATTGCATGTTGAAGTGGGGAAAACTTCTGAATTCCAGAGCCCCATAGTTCTTGTGAGTCGTTGATTTGCGGCGTGGAGTGTATACCATTGATCCCATATTTGTTCAAGAGTTTGCAAGTTAGGAGTTTGGTGGAATTGGAGTGTTTTGTTGTTAAAATTTCCGAAGCTCGAAGCCTCAGAGGGACAAAGTTTCTGCCGTTTAAAAATTTAGCTAAGGTTTGAGGCCCAACCACGTGAATGACTTTGTTGTTCAAGGAGACCCTTGCGAACACATATTTTCATGCAGTTAAAGAGGAGAAGGCCTGTGGAAAGAGTATTGGGGGTTCTGTGGCACCCGAGAGCCACTTCGGCTCTTGTGAAACACGATCCTTAGATCAAGAGTTCATGTGAGACCTTGGGAGTGGTGGGTGTTTGCATAAATAACCATTATAATGCATAAATATTATAATATCTATTCCTTATAACATAAAATCCCTACATTAAAAAACACTTTAATATATACAGCTTATATTCCTTGACATATATAATTCTTAATTCTTATACCAATGAATACATGAACCCCATAAAATAATTCCCTAACCCATTATAAGACTAAATAGATTCAACCTCTAATCTTTGTTGCCACTAACCATTATCTATTCCAACCCCTATAATCCCCATATGCCCTATGAATCCTAACTCCTAATGCCAAATGAATATATCCTTCTATCCCTGACACTTATAACACATACTCCTATAACCCTAATCCCTTACACATAATCACTACTAGCCTAATAACACTTAACCACTAACCATTATAACTTATATAACCTCTAGTAATCCTAATCCTTATAATACCTAATCCATATCAACCGTAATCCCTTAGCTGATGCAGACCCCCGACCCTCGGGCCAAGCTCCACTCAGGATCACTCTAAATCTTCCCCTGAGTTTGATTGACTCTTCAATTTCCCCATAGAGAATACCTCACACACACGACGATGTATCCACAGGTCCTTTTAAGTTATGCCTGCGTGAGAAAACACCCGACGCTAACTCTGCCACTTGACCACAATTGTGTTTACAACCTTTTCCGAACCGAGATTTTGGGTTTCGTGACTTCGTGAATCCTGTTGTTGAGTTTTTGACTCTTCAACCCTCCGAAACCCAAAATGCTGAATTACCGAAATCCTTGGCCACTTCCTCCTCCAAAGGTGTGTCTCGTTTCACGAATTCGGGATTTCTAATGCAAAGGGTCCTGACTCCTTGTCCTCAGGAATGCCGAAATGCCGAACCTCAAAACGTTCAACGAAGGTTGGATTTACAATAGTTATGATCGGGACTTTTCGCCGATTCAGAGTTTCGGACTTCACAACTTTTCGAATTCAGATACAATTCTCCCGGTTCTCCAACCTCCGACACCCAAAATAGTCAACGAAGATTGACTCTGCCTGGCGACAAGTACACACCACCTGTCTCTTCCACTGTACCCTGTCTCTGAGGTGGATTCTTGCCACCTATCCACTTGAGCTTTCCGGCTTTCAGGACTTGAACGAATCTCCGACAACCGTTCCTCTCCCACTTCAAAATCCCAAACTCCGAAATGGCACCTCCAACGGGATCAACAGCTATAAGCCTCACTCGATCCGACGGCCTACGTTCCTTCAGGATTTTGGGCACCGGGAGTTTGAAATTCTCGATCCCAAATCACTTGTCGCCACAATCCCCGAATTCCCGAAATGAGAATTCGCGTGAGATCCGATGACTCTCATTGAATTGAATCCAACGACCCCTACCTCTCCTGAGCTTATGGTGATTGAAAAGGAACTCACCTTAACTCCCTAACTCTGCAAGATCTGATGACTCTCAGGTCTTCCGCACTTCTCTAGGAAGTGTTCCCACTATTCGATTACACCCTTGATAATCCTCTTCGCGATTCGGGGAAGTGAGTGACCAAAGGTTTTGGCCTGCACTTCGAACCTACAAACCCCGAAATACCGAAATGATCTGATGCTCAACTGACCACGATCAACGATCCTCGTTGATTCTTGAAACGGAAGTGATGGGTTCTCCCAACTCCTAACCACCTTGAAGCTTCGTTGGATCCTATGGTGCTCGATATTTCGCGAGTTCTCCACGGAGAATTCTGACCACCAGATGCATTCCTCAACGAATCCTATCCTAATGACTCGGCGCTCTCCCTTCTGAACTTAACTTCTGCACGATGATTTCTCTCCCCGTCTCCCTTTGATTTCTTCAAAGGTACTAACCCTCCTGATCTTTCACTTGTGAACTTAAGTCTCCAAGAGGAATCCTACTCGCACTCCTTGCGGCAACCTTTCAAATAACTTTTGGTTATTTCAAATAACTTTTGGTTATTTGAGTCCTCGACTCTGTGCACTCTTGCAACAACAGTCCTTCCACCTTTACCTTAGTTGATAACTTCTAAGGCTTCAACTAGCCTACACACACCTTTCACATCTCTGTGCTTCATCTGCACTTCCCTGATATGAGAACAACGGTATCTCCTCTGAGATTTCTGTGCTAAAACTAAGACCTTCATCAACGCACACCTTGCGGACGTTCACTGCACTCCTTGTAGGAATTCTCAGGAAGAGAAACACTTGAAACTCATTCTTCTCCTCTTCTCAGACTTCATATACTTAACATGAAATCACACATTCAACACAACATTGAAACAAATGCATAAACAGAGACAATAAAACAACTGTAGACATACCATTCAACAAATGTAAACAGTAACCATCACAACACCATGAAAATTGAGTCAAAGATTCATATATTAACTCAAGTGCTCTTGTACATGGGCTCTTCTCTTCAACTCTCTGTTACAGCTCTACAGCTTATGAATTCTAATGATAATCCAAAAATTACAATGATACAAGGGTGAGGGTGTCTATATTCGTTTTCCCTCCTATCTTCTAAAAAACTGTCTAATCTAACATTTATTCTATCTACTTTACATTAACATACTTAAATGCCTTAATACATCTGGCAGATGAGAGTAGTCTCTCCAGATCTATTCATATCTCCAAGACATAAATGCAAGTACGCCTCTCCTAGCTTATTACATTAATGCTTCAAATTCAAACTTCAAAACGTTGTTCATAAAAATGTGCTCCTTTTTCCCATTTGCGCATTTCCATCTGCGCGTCTAGCTGTCTCTTGTGTTTACGTTGATCGCTTGGTTGGTTGCTTACGATGATCCTACATCATACTCCCTTTCTTGAAAATTTTCATGAACTCCTGTTCATGAGCTCCACCACGGTCTGTCCATGCTTTTGAATTGCTTCTTCATCCTCCCAACTGACATCTTCAATTGGATGTCCCTTCCATTTGACCAAGTATTCAAAATACTCTTTTCTCCTGGTCCTTTTGCTAATCCTTTTGTCAATTATGCTTTCCATCTGTGGATTTTCAGCTACAGGAATTTGTTTGGTCCATCAAATTTCTTTTCTTTCTGTTCATCTTCTGCTCCTGCTTCTTCAGCTCTATAAGGGTACAAATCTGCAACATTGAATATCGGTGAGATTCTGACCCCATCGGGTAATTCAATTTCATATGCGTTTGCCCCAAATTTCCTTATGACCTTGCAAGGTCCAATCTTTTTCATCTTCAGTTTGTTATACCTTCCCCTCGGGAACCTCTCCTTCCCCAAATTTACTCTTCATAACTTCCTTGTATTTTTTAATGCATCAGTTAACCTGTTTACTTTTTAACATTTACCTAATCATATTAAGAAATTACTGTACCACCATATGATTGCCACGTTTAACTAATTAACCTTTAGAATTACCACATTTGAAATTAACTTTTAGATTTACTCAACTCTATGTCCGAGAGGAAGCTTTGACATTTCGGCGTTCACTAGCCACTTTGCGGCTGTGCTAGTTGTATGACCATGAGTCAACTACTTGCTTAGAATTGTCTTTTTTAATTTGAGGTAAATATATATATTTATATTTTTGTATATTTTTTGTATATTTATATTAATTATAGGTAATATTTTTTAATAAAATGATAATTAAAATATAAATATAATTTTTTTTTTTATTATTTTTAATTAAAAATAAATTTGTTTTTTACCTCTTTTATTTTATTAAATTAACTCTGCAATTTAGTATGGGAGATATGTCCATGTTCATGTAGAAGCAGAAGCTGAAGAAAAACAGAAACTGTGGGAAGCCCAATTCATCTTACAAAATTTTGACGTACCTCAACAAAATAAGTTAATAAAACGTCAAATCATGCTGTTTGACAATTAACTTCTCGACCTATTTTTCGTAAAGATTGCTCTCTTCCGTCAAAGGCACAGGGCGACTATTTTCTCTAATGAGGCGATATTCAGCGTCAGAATCATGTTGGAAAATTGTGCCGTTCTGTGCTAGATCCGTCATCAGTAGCATTTGAATATTAACTTCTCGACCTGAATTTCTTAGAGATGGTAATCCTGAGTCAAGGAGAGATAATTACTAATTTTCACTGTTGAGGCGATATTCAACCCCTAAATCATGATTGAGAATTATTATGATGTGCCAGTCTGCCAGATCTGTCATCTAATTAGAGATTTATGAGGTGGGAAGAGTACGTTAAAATCCAGAAGGCCAACCTACCGGAGGAGACGAACACGAAAATAGATTCGCGAGCTAGGAATACTACGTTTTCAGTTAGGAGGCCAATGAACATGAGAAGGCCAGCAATTTAGGGTAGCCAGTGAGAGCTTTACCAAATAATATAATGGTAGCTACGATGTTGATCTAAGTGAAAGGTGGAGTCACAGTAGGTTTGGTACGGAGAAAAGAAAAAAATACAAAAACTAAGAAATAAAGTTAATTAGGGTTTTTAATGAATTTAATGTATTATGATTAGGTTTGGTACGGAGAAAAGGAAAAAATACAAAAACTAAGAAATAAAGTTAATTAGGGTTTTTAATGAATTTAATGTATTATGATTATTGGAGTGTAACATGAAAGTATTTTATATAAATAAATTAAAGAATAAAAACGAAAAGGAGTAAGTTAATAATGTAACTAAAAGATCTTGTTTTTTATTACAATTTTGATAAAAAATTTACATAAATTTTAAATATGATTTAAGTATTACACATCTAAGTTTTTGTGTCTTGTGAAACAATGTTTTTACCCAATTCAGAGTTAACCCAAAATATAGAGTTCTTGATTGATGGGAATTTTGGATTTCTATAAGGTGAATTCATGAAGTTTGATCATACTTTTTTGGCAAGTATTCTATTGAACTATTAGAAACTTGATCAAGCACCTAAAAAAATCCCTTTATGAAGGGTTTCTAATCATCACAGCCTCAATCAAGGTACTAATTAAGATTAACTAAATATCAAGGAAGTTGTTATTTTTAATTTTTTATAAAAAGGAAAAAAATAAGCTACAAAGCCCTTTTTTTCTCATTTTCATTGTGATTGAGACATATAATAACTTGATCTAAAATAATACTTGATCTAACATTTATCATAGAACTCCACAAGCATTTGGGCATCTCCATCCATTGTGATTGAGACATATAATAACTTGATCTAAAATAATACTTGATCTAACATTTATCATAGAACTCCACCAAGCATTTGGGCATCTCCATCCATTGTGATTGAGACATATAATTACTTGATCTAAAATAATACTTGATCTAACATTTATC
>CBVK0100321740.1:0-12597 GCA_900067695.1 Picea abies
AGATCGGTCTCGGCATTCCTGCTGAACCGCTCTTCCGATCTCACCAATGATTTGATCTTCGACTATAATAAGGGAACGTCTGTATAGTAGTGTTCCAACCACACCTTACATTGGTCGCATGATGACTAGCCGGGCTTTGAAATAACAGTCGAGGGTTTGGTGAAATCACTGGGGGTTTCACTAGGTATCTTGATCCCTGGGTAACTAGGATTGTTCCTTAGGCAAGGGGTTAAATTAGAAATGAAGTCATAGGGTGGCTCGGAGCATAAGCCTTGGGAGTAAGGGTACTCAATAGCTAGGAAGTGTTTGATGTCAGAGTTAGAATCTTCACTAAGATTTATGGGCTTCTGATAAATACTAGGTTTAGGTTTATTCCTAGCAAGTCTCGATATAAGTCGAGCATTCTTTTTACCTTTGCTGTTGACAGTAGAGTTTCCCTTGACCTTTTTGCTCACAGGATTTTTAATAACCTTAACCTTGTCTGCTAAGACGTTGGGTAGATCGATATCAGGGTCGACTGAGGGTTTAGGAGAGGGTAGAAGGACATGGAAAGGAACAAGTGGCTCTACCTTAGTTTCACTAACCACAGGCTTGTCAATTTGGACAGGCTCTGTATCAGCAAAACCATTTCGAGAGATAAAAGCTAGCCAACTATCACCGTGAAGATTTAAGTGGTGAACAACGATGATTATGATTAGATCGTGGTGGAACAAGCTACTATCATCCTTCTCTCATTTAAACCTCTTAGCCATTTTATAAAGGCTACGCTGGAAGTAGAATGGCATATTCAATGGATAGCCCATGAAATTTATTAACAAACAAAGGTGATAAAGAAAAACCAGTCCATACCGACCCTCATAGGTCACGAATTGTTTAACTACTATCAAAATATCATGCCACCTTGGTTTAAGCGTGGAAATTGGCATACCTCTATCTCAGGATGTGACCTTTCGTGAGACAAATAGTAGTGGCCATGGCACCTCCTCAACTTTAGAGTTTTTAAACCATCGCTGGCCTGTGGCTGCTAACCCTGTGGCAGAGCTAATGAACTCTTCATTGATTTCAAGCTAAATGTCACCTATCTTGGCCCTACACCCATCAAAAGTCAGGGTGAACTGTTGTGCAAAAAATATATTAAAACCCTCAAACCTCTGCACGAACGTGAGCCAACCATTATCTTCTAAGTCTTTTCGGGCATTATCAAACAGTAGAAAGGCTTGACTACCGTTCGGCTCAATTCACACCACCAGTGCCATGGAGAAGAGCACATGGTGGACGATGTGAACGAACTAGTGTTTGAATCATAGCATACGCCAGAGCAGAGTATTCACAGGCTTACCCGATGCTAGCAGAGGTGAAGCAAGGATAGGGATAAGCATTAATGACATCGTGCGAAGGTGGTGGAGCTATTTTTGTCCATGTAGAATAGTCATTACCATAGTACAACCACTGGTGCTTTCCACTATTCAAATCACAACGCATATGTGTTACAACTATGCCACTTCAATCAATCAATTGAAACCTTTGGTAAGTGGAGAAACCATTCGCGCAATCAAAAGTTATGCCATAGTTTTAAAACCAAACACATAAATCAAAACCAATACCAAGGGTTTGACTATGAAACGATTCACACCAAGGGTTTAAACCATAACACCAATGCTTTTTCATATAATCAATATGCCAAGTGAATTGATCAAATAACATGTAAATCCAATTGCCAATGCATCACAACCTCAATTACTCATGAAATGAAATTACATAATCAATCAAAGAATGTCCAATGAGTACAGATCAAAAGGTTTTTCCAACTGCATAATGATAAGTAAAATGTAAACGCAATGGGCATATCGACAAGAATGATAATGACAATTCAATGAAGATTTTAATGCGACTTCGAAAGACCAAGTTTTCACGCTTACAGTAGTGAAAACAAGAACGAAGGTAAATGTGTAAATAGCGCAAAAAAAAAAAGTGTCGTTTATTTGAGAATTGCAATGAAAAATCAAAGTTTGCAAAATGTTGGTGTAGGTAGCTTATGAGGATAGTAGAAAATGTGAATTGGCTTCCAACACAACACCAACAAAAAAGAGAACCAACTCCAATAAAGTACCAAATCTCAAATACAATACCTAGCTTATAGATCTCAGCACTGAGATGTGAGGATTCCAACCCTCAAGTACAAGAGCCATCTTGTAGACAGAAAATACTTTGTCCAACTATTCCAACAATATTCACTTATTTTCTATAGATACACGACCTTTCCACCTTCAAATTGTGTATGTGCATGACCTATATTCTTGTAGATTGCATATGTATGTGACATGTCCTCTAGCAACCTGCATAACCTCAGAAAACTAGGGTTTCCAGTTTTCTTGAACTCTAAAACTTCAAACCATTTAGACATTTTTTTCCTATATCACATTAGCCTATAACCTATCACTGACCAACCTGCATATATAACATTTCATCAATGAATCATATCCAACATCCTATGCATTTCCCTCATGCACACATCATTATACGACATAGACATCCCTCTACCAAGTATTAGTACTATACCATACATAAGAGTGTTTCTCACTCAACCAACCAACCATCATATACCACATCCATGTACAAGACCAACCATATCAATAATGCCTCAATCATTCACCATATCACAATAAAATATAAGCATCAAAACAAACATGTAACCATACCAAAACTTCTATAGTTGACCTGAACCTATAGAATGCTAACCTGAGAACTTGATTTCAGGATCTAGGGACCTGGTACGAACATCTACTCAAGTTTTCATGACTTGTTTATATTTAAGTTACATATCCTCTTTCATCCCACATATATACATGCTTTCCTACACTACATCTAGCGTACGTACACGATCTTACATGCCTGAAACTCGCATATACCTCAGAAACTAAGGTTTTTCTGAAACTCCAAGATTTTTGTTGTCAACCCTCCTTTTCTACTTCAGACTTGCATAACTTCAAATGTATCAATGATTACCTACAATAAACCTTTCACAAAATAATAGTTATTCAATATGCTCAAAAATTCATTTCCATAAGAAACCCTTTCTCTCTTATTTATACTCTCCAAGTAGCTTCCTCTAGGGGTTATCTTCTAACTGTTTTACCCAACTTCCTTATTTTAGGGCTAACCCACTTCTAACTACTTTTTCCACTTACACCCACTTCATCCAAAAATAGTAAACTCTCCACTTCTAGTTGCAACTAATTTATTTTTAATTATTTTCTTATTGCAACAACTTAACTCGTGATTGACTCCTAGTTGCAACCATTTGACTAGTCAACTTATTCTAGGCGCTTCTAGAATAATTTGACTTCTTTGACATTCTAGGGGCTTCTAGATAACTCATGATGGTTCTCCAACTTCACTGAGCCATATTTACTCAACCGTGAGGAAATGTGTGACGTACCAAATATGACTAGAAATAGAACGACTTGTACTATCAATCCATGATAGTATTACCTGCAAATTTATTTATCTTCATTACATTATTCCTCAACCAAAATTGGGTTCCTTAGATATGCTTCTAAAGATACTATAATGTGTTACCAGACATACTCAAGGGTTGAAATCAATCTAAAATATCACTCTCCAAGGGTTGACATCAATGACAACCAACTATCCAAGCCAATTGTCCATCAATCTAAACCAAATGTCTAACAATATCCCCCTTTGGAATTGATGGAAAAACTTAGTCATGACATCACTCATGCTCATAATCCTCATCAATGTTTCTATCTCTCCCCCTTTGACATCAATGGAAAAGGATATCTCTCCTTAGGGATGCTCCCCCTGACTGAACTGTCCCTAGGGATGCTCCCCTTGACTGGACTATCCCTAGGGATGCTCCCCCTGACTGAACTATCCTTGGGGATTCTCCCCCTGACTGAAATCTCTCTAAGACTACTCCCCCTATCTATATGTCTCCTCCTAACATTGTACTAGATATAACTAATCAAAGAATAAATATCCATGTGGGTGTGTCTCCCCCTACTTTGCAAGATGCCATGTAATCATTCTAACAATATGCTACCATTGTAATCTACTTATGTTGCAGATGTTGATGCTATACTAGAACAATTATCAACTTCTCAACAATATTACATCAATAATACCATGATATGCTATCCCTTTGACAATCATTGTACCTGTCCATGCATCATACAATGGTCCATCAATCTATTATACTAATTTGTGACTATTGTTGTAATTGTCTCTATCACTATCTCATCAACCTATATCTGATGATCAACCATATAAGCATGTGCCATACCATATATAAAGTGTATACATACATATTATCTCATGATATAAATAGTGAGTCATAAACAAAGCATCAACCATGTATAACCTGTGTCATGCCATCAAGTGTATACCGACATACATACAATCTCATGATATCAACAATGGATAGTGAATCATGAAAAAAACATAAACCATCATATGCATCAACCTGTACCTCAAACTGTACCATCAACCAATGCATCAACCATGCACCAGACATGTACCATCACAAGTGCATCAACTATGCACAACACAACTTGTCACAACAACCTGTCACATCAACCTCATCAACCAAATCATATCTGTTCACTAAGATCAATCACCAAGACAACTCACAAACATCAAAAAGATGTACCATAATAAAGATGTGATTTTAAAAGTATATCCATAAATATATGCCACATCATCCATAAACCATGTGCCAATCAATACTATTAGCAAGTACCTCTAACAATGTACCAAGTATGTACCAATCATGCATAAACTATAGATCAAGCTACGACTCATCAATATGTACCAAAATCACCATACCATACACCTCATGTATGTTCCAACTCATCAACTATATGTCCCAATATATATATCAACCATATGCCAAATACATACACCAAGATATCCAACAAATAGGCCTCTAACAATACATCACACTACCATAAACCCTTATATCAAACCATGTGCCAAAACCTCTTTGTTATGTAGCATCAAGCATGTACTAACCATATACCAAGATCACCAACAAACCCCTCTCACAATACACCTTAGGATATGTCAATAGAGATCACATATGTACCAGCCATGTACTACAATAGATCTGGCTCAAAACCATTCACTACAACAAGTATAATGCAACAATAATACCTCTAGACATATACCAAGAATATGCCTCAATAAATCAATGATGTACCTTTATCTAGTATCACATTAACCATGATATACCTCATAAACAAAGTGCCATAATATTATTGATAACTACTTAACATAACCAATAATGTACCTTAACAAAGATGCCTCAATCAACACACTAAGGTTTGTACCATGCATCCAAGATAGGCCTCAAGAATATTCTCCAAAACTCAACCATATATTATCACCATGCATTCATCAAACAAGCTTATGTTCATACATGTAACTTTGTTACTAACTTGGAACATTAGACCTCTAATACTATGTGTTGTACCATCAAACCATGTTGCAACTCTTCTGTACACCCATTTTCTCAAAGCTTTACCTCAGGTACACAACCTCACCTCAGAAAAATTGCATATGTTTGTGACTATTCCCACAAGAAACCATGTATGCCTCAGAAAATACTTAAGCTTTCCTCATGGAAACCATTCTTTATGCCTTCATTCATGTATGGTTTTTCATTCTTCTTCATCCACTTCTGAGAGTATCCTATTTTTTTAGTACTTATTCTTTGAGCTTCCATTATTTAAACATTATATTTCTTCCATGTTTCATTTTCTCTTCTTGCCATATTGTATGAATCAATTCTCATTGATTTTCTCCTTGAATTCCAACAATCTTGGGATTTGTGGCTAAACCCACTGCAGATGTAACAAGTCATGGTGTGAAAATGTGCAACAATGTGTCCGATAAGATTACATCTCCAACATATTAAGATATTATTGAATATTCAAACATTTTTTCTTGCATAATGTATGCAATCCAATTCTTTGTGACCATATTCATTACATGAGAAAAAATGACCATTAAAAACATTTTCATACATGTTCTTTTGTGTCAACCTTGAAGGTATCTCTCTTCTAAATTTTCTTTTAGGTGTAGAATTGGCTTCTTGGTGTCTTCCTAGTTCCGATCTTCTGAATATTTCCTTGCTTTGTGCAGGTTCTTGACATGCAACTTGGAATTCAGCCTTTGAAAATGAAGGACCTGCATCGCGCTTCTTAGAAGTAACAAATTCAGAGTGTGCAACTTCCTTGTTGCATCCAAGACCATATTTATCATTTGGTATTTGACTATCCAGGATTTCATCCAAGATTATTGAGTTGTTCATGAACTTGACATGAGAATTTTACTTCTATGCTTTCCTTCTGAGATCAACTACTTCTATTTCCATCTTATGGAATGACTCTTCTTTTTCATTTACCTGATTCTTCAATAGTTCCTCTATCCTTTTGGATTCTTCAAGTTGGGTCCTTAGATTGAGATTGATTTCTCTTGTTTATTTAAGCTCTTCAAGTATTTTGCTAATCTCATCATCTACCTTGTTATTTTATTTTTCTTGACTAATTATATCAGTCTTTAGTTTCTTGATCTCTTCTTCTTGTTTCTTGATTATTTGTTTTATTGCCATGGTATGCCTTTGGTACTTTTCTAGGTATTCCTTAGTGATTTCTTCAATATCTGCAAAAGCATTTGAATCATCATTTTCTTCTTTTAAAACATCTATAACTTTATCTTTAAGCTTCAACAAATATTCCTCTTCATTTATAAGATAACTGTTAGTTGATTCTACACAAACTTATTTTATTGGAGATAGATCTTCTTCTTTATTTGCAGGAGAACATTAAACATCACTGCAACAAAATATTTTGGAGGGTTTTTACCTTCATTGATTTTCTTCACATCCTTGTTGGGATTGTATTCTATGTCTTCTCTTTTGTCTTGATATGCCTTTTTTAGCTTCATCCACAGATCCTTCAAGGAGGTACATTGTCCTATGCTTTGTTTGATAGAATATGAGAGTCCATTGAAGAATAAATTGAATTCCACTGCATTGTTCTTATTTTCTTTCTTTTGAGATGCAAATTTTGACTGTTTCTTCGAGGGAACTAATCAAGAAACAATTGTGTCCTAAACACCTACTCCTTTTGACTTCAAATACCCTTTCATTTTTATTCTCCATGCCGAGTAATCTGTCTCATCAAAGAATGGAACTTCCTTTGTAGAGGGGACTGGATGTTCATCCATTTGTGTGTCCATGGATCTCCTTCAAGCTTGTAAGGCCTATGATGAAGGTCTTCTCTGAAACCAATTGTTGGACACACCGACCACATTGAGAGGGGGGAGGGTGAATTAGTGTGTGACTCTTTTTACAATTATTTCTTCCTTTAGTTAGTAACCACTTCAAAAATTATTATTCATTAAAAAATAGCTACTTGCATATATCAACAACATTCATCAATAATAGATAACTATAAACCATCAACATAATGAACACAAAGAACACTAGATATATGTGTAAATTTTTTGTATTATGGCATTACATGAAGACTGCAATCTCCTGGGTTTATCGTCACCAACCGAAAAGAGAAACAACTCCAGGAGAGTAACAAATACCAAATACAATATCAATCTTTCATATCTTAGTACCAACTAAGATGTGAAGATTCCAACCCTCAAGTACAAGACCCAGCTTGTAGACATAAAACAATATGTCAAACTATTCCAAAAATATTCACTTCTTTTCTACAGATACCGACTTGTCCTCCTTCAACCTCTGTATGTATGTGACCTGTATTCTTGCACCCTGCATGATCTAGGTGGATATCGGTGGCCACCCACCTTTTTCGACTGGCTCAAAATAGTTTTTTGGCAATTTTGGCAATTTACTATTTTTAGTAGGTTTTAACTTCCGGGGCCATTTTGAGGGCCTAAATGAAGGTTTTTCGAGATCAAGGTTCTCAATGATATTCAAAGGAATCATTGATTCCCAAAAATGAATCTCCTTGATGATACCTTTCCAACGAGCTATCATACGCCTAAAATGGAGATCGTATGTAAAAGTTACGACCCCGGGAAGTTGAGGTACTAACTTACCCAAACGGGGCCCACATGACTTTTGGTGCTTCATCTCCTAGGGTTAGGTTTTTGGATGTATAGAATTTTTGGCATTCTTGTTTATTGTAAAAAGGCCTTCAGAACCTCATTGTAATCATTTTCTGGCGAATGCGAGTAGCCATCACATCTCTTCTCAGAGATAAGATACCACCATTCTAGCAAGTCTTTCACTCTATATTTTTACAGTCTCTGTACATTTATTTCATTAATAGAAATCGTGTATTACTATATATATGTGTTTATGGTTGCATATCTGATACATTTATGTTATCTTATTGAATATCTGTGATATCGCTGTGCATTTCTTTATTATATCTCTGCTCACATTTCATGCCGAAAATAATCCAGATCAGTGGTATCAGAGCAAGCTTCTTTTGATCCTTGTTTTTCAGTGCATGTCCCCGATGAGGTCTGAGTATAGAAAGTTGGGTCTTGAGATTGTCTCTCTTGAAGACAATCGCTCTCGCACACACAAGAAACCCTCAATGGCAGAAGAAAAGAAAAACAACAAAGCATACAATCCTATCAATCTGTTGCTTGAGCAAGCTCTCACGCAATAGAGGGACGAAATGATGGAGAATTTTTCCCACATCCTTAAACACCTACTGATAGTATCAGGTGCATCTTCATCAAGTGGCCACTTTGGAAGCACCTCGCCTTTCAAGGTATAATTTTATTTTGATATTCATGTATTTGAAGGACATATAGATGTAGAAGCCCTAGAAAAATGGTTAACTCTGCTAGAAGGTTATTTCTCTGTTCACAATTTTTTTGACAAATAAAAGTTCACCTTCACTCTCCTTAAAGCTCTCCCTCATGTCAAACATTGGTGGGAAACTTACTAGGAACAAAGTTCCATAGAGGAGTCTGGAATATATGGGGTCAATCCCACTTGGGATTTTTTTGTGGATGCGTTAAGGAACAGTATTACCTTATTGGCAACTATGAGGACCAATACATGAGATGGACCACACTGCGGCATGTAAGGGGCCAAGCATTTTTAGAGTTCACCAATACCTTCCATGCCTTGTGCACCAAGTTGGGTATCAAAGACTCTGAGTGACATTTGGTTATGAAATACCGTGGGGCTCTACATAGATACATCCAGACTGAAATGGATTTTCTGGACATCTCATTACTTGGTGTTTCTTATCGATATGTTGTTAAAATTGAGAAGAAATTTAAGCACCAGAACAAATGAGAATTCGGGTCTGCAAATCCGCAACAACCAAAGTATGACAAAGATGGTCCTAACAAACACTCTCCCAAAAACCAATCCAAGACACAGGAGAAGAAGGGTCATGGGAAGACAAAGAAGGACACCAGAAAATGGTGTGATTTCCACAAAATCCCCTGGCACAACATTGATGAATGTTGCTCAAAAAATTCATTGGTGGCCGAGATCAAAGACAAGGAGCCAAACCCTGATTCAGAATATGATTCTGAAAATACTAGTAAAGGACAGATCATTGACGCAAACCCCACTGCAATTGTCGCGACCACAACAATTCCACCAAAAGAACCAACAGATCCTGAAGAGGGGGAGAACCTTTTTAATTCATAGATGTGGGTGAAGGGGACCCCGCTACATTTTATTGTTGATAGCGGAAGCCAGAAAAACCTCATCTCAGCAGAGGTCATCAAACAGTTGGGATTGTCGACAACACCACACCCATAGCCATACAACATCGGGTGGCTTCGGCAAGGACGAGATCTTCATGTTAGCCAACAGTATTGATTGTTATATGACATCCAACCCTTCAAGGATGAGGTATTATGTGATGTTTCCCCATTATATGTCTATGATGTTCTCTTGGGCCAACCATATATGTGGAGACACCATGTTGTTTATGAGTCTCAACCCCGTAGTGTCATTGTTACTTTGGGGAGTCATATCTATAGAATATGAGAGGTAGTTCCAAATATTATTCCACCTAAAAAGTGTCACAAGGTAGTATCCCATACTGCAAAATTCAACTTCTTCACAATCTGTTCAAAAGGGGAACAAAAGGACATTGCAACCACTACAGCCTCACCCCCTGCACCTTCTATCCAACCGAAGCAGGTCGACAAGGTTGCAGAAAAGAGCAAAGATTCCTTCTGCACACCTTCCTCTCATGTAGCTCAACTTTTTGAAAATCCTCAGCTTCAACAAGTTCATGACAAACTTCCACAAACTAAGCAACGTGACGTCTCCAGCAATACAAGCAGCTCACCAAGATGCAGATCCAACAAATGTTTTTTCCTCTTCCTCGGGAACTCAACGCAATGGAGACCATTGATTCCTAAGGAGGGAGGATTGATCTAGGTGGATATCATTGGCCACCCACCTTTTTCAACTGACTCAAAACAGTTTTTTGGCAATTTTGGCAATTTTCTATTTTTAGTAGGTTTAAACTTTCGAGGCCATTTTGAGGGACTAAATGAAGGTTTTCATGATATAGGTTCTGAATGATATCCAAAGGAATAATTTATTCCACAAAATGAATCTCCTCGATGATACCTTTCCAATGAGCTATCATACGCCTAAAACAGAGATCGTATGCAAAAGTTACAACCCCAGGAAGTTGATGTACTAACTTACCCAAACAGGGCCCACATGAACTTTGGCGCTTCATCTCCTAGGGTTACGTTTTTGGATGTATAGGGTTTTTCGAATTCCTGTTTATTGTAAAAAGGCCTTCATAGCCTCATTGTAATCATCTTCTGGTGAATGTGAGTAGTCGTCACATCTCTTCTCAGAGATAAGCTGCCACCATTCTAGCGAGTCTTTCACTCTGTATTTTTATAGTCTCTGTACATTTCTTTCATTAATAGAAATCGTGTATTATTGTATATATGTTTTTATGGTTGCATCTCTAATACATTTATGTTATCTTATTGAATATATGTGATATCTCTATGCATTTCTTTATTATATCTCCGCTTTCATTTCGTGCCGAAAATAATCTGGATCAGTGGTATCAGAGCAGGTTGTTCTTGATCATTTTTTTTAGTGCATGTCCCCGACGAGGTCTAAGTATAGCAATTTGGGTCTTGAGCTTGTCTCTCTTGAAGACAATCTCTGTTGGAAATATGGCTACAACAGAGATGACGCAGATGATCAAGGTTGTCATTGATGGCAATCGATTGTTTTTGAAGAACAGATGCTGAAACACGCTGCAATAGAAATGCGAACTGCTGCAACACAAATGAAAACACAGACGCTGAAAAACAGTGCTGAAACAGCGCTGGAACACAGAAGCTAACGCAGATAGTTAAGGTTGTCATTAATGGCTATAACAGAAGAATGACGCAGATGATCAAGATTGTTTATACGAACACAGATGCTGCAACACCAATGCTGAAACGTAGATGCTGAAACACGACTGTTGGAACACGAATGTTGAAACACGACTGATTGAAGCGAACACAGATGCTGCAACACAAAAGTGAAACAATGCTGAAACGTAGATGCTGAAACACGACTGTTGGAACACGAATGCTGAAACACGACTGATTGAAGCGAACACAGATGCTGCAACACAAAAGTGAAACATGCTGAAACGTAGATGCTGAAACACGACTGTTGGAACACGAATGCTGAAACACGACTGATTGAAGCGAACACAGATGCTGCAACACAAAAGTGAAACATGCTGAAACATAGATGCTGAAACACGACTGCTGAAACACGACTACTGGAACGCAGATGCTGGAACACAGCGTTAGATGATGTGGCACGCATAGAGGAGGCAAGTAAAGAGCCGGTTCAGAAAATCAGGGAGAACGCTGGCATACGAAAAGCAGAAGAACGAATAAACAAAAAAGGAAACTGCAGTTGGAGTTAAGAAAAGCAGAAAGACTTTTAGTCTAAAAATAGACTGGCAGTTAAGACAGCGTTTGCATGAAGTGGCATGTGTAAAAGAGGCATGCGAAGAGGCAGGTCAGAAAATCAAGGAGAAGGCTGGCATGCGAAAAGCAGAAGAAAGACTGAAAGAAAGGGAAACTGGAGTTGCAGTTGAGAAACACATGATAGACCTTTGCATGTAGAGAATCTATAAAATACGCTTGAACGGAGAGGAATAGTGTCGTTGATATGAGAAAGAGTGAGCGCTATGGATGGGAGAAAAGAAGGTGACTCTGCGTGACAGGAGAACATGCTGAGAATGGGCTGCAGAGGACAGTAAGGCAGAGCAACAGATCAGGAACAGTAAAGAATGCAGAGCAGATCAGCAGAATGGGTATGCAAGCTATATCTGAATGTATGAGTTGATTTAAGCAATATTTATTTTGATAAATTAGGGTGGTAGGGTGGTGCTAGGGAGACGAATGTNNNNTTGTAGAATCTGAAGGTTGGTGCCTTCACTCAGTTGGTGCTGAAGTAAAAGGAAGTCGGGGCTTCCACCCAGTGGGTGCTGGGATTCTGTGGGAGTCGGTGCTCTCAGCCAGTTGGTGCTGGTAATCAGAGGTTGTAGCCTCTATGAGTTGGTGCTCATA
>CBVK0100321741.1:2242-17691 GCA_900067695.1 Picea abies
TCAGAGATAAGCTGCCACCATTCTAGCGAGTCTTTCACTCTGTATTTTTATAGTCTCTGTACATTTATTTCATTAATAGAAATCGTGTATTATTGTATATATGTGTTTTTGGTTTCATATCTGATACATTTATGTTATCTTATTGAATATCTGCGATATCTCTGTGCATTTATTTATTATATCTCTGCTCACATTTCGTGACGAAAATAATCTGGATCACTGCATATGTATGCAATATTTCCTTTGCCAGCCTGCGTACAACCTCAAAAAGATAGGATTTCCAGTTTTTTGGAACTCCAAAAATTC
Source organism: Picea abies (assembly GCA_900067695.1). Lineage (NCBI taxonomy): Eukaryota > Viridiplantae > Streptophyta > Pinopsida > Pinales > Pinaceae > Picea > Picea abies. Next base: position 2,549 of record CBVK0100321741.1, read on the forward strand.
TGTCCCTTCGGACCTTTGTTACATCTGTCACATTAGCCTATAACCTGTCACTGACCAACATATATCTTTAACATGTCATCAATGAATAATATCCAACAACATATGCATGTCCCTCATGCATACATCCTCATACAACATAAACATCCCTCAACCAAGTATCAGTATTGTACCATACATAAGAGTGTTGCTCATTCATCCAACCAACAAGCATATACCATATCCATGTACAAGACCAACCCTATCAATAATTCCTCAATCATTTACCATATCACAAGAAAATCTAAGCATAAAAACAAACATTTAACCATACCAGAACTTTTGTAGTTGATATGAACCTGTAAAATGCTGACCTAGGAAATTACTTTCAAACTCTAGGGACCTGGAACCAACATCTACTCAAGTTTTCATGAATATTTCATATGTTCATGACCTGTCCTCTTTCATCCCACATATATACATGCTTTCCTCCACTACAACCTACGTACGTGCATGACCTTACATGCCTAAAACTCATGTGTACCTCAGAAACTAGGGTTTTTCTGAAACTTTGATATTTTTTTCGTCAACCCTCCTTTTCTACCTCAGTCTTGCATAACTTCAAATGTATCAATGATTACCTACAATAAACCTTTCACAAAATAATAGTTATTAAATGTGCTCAAAAATTCATTTCCATAAGAGACCCTTTCTCTCTTATTTATACTCTCCAAGTAGCTTCCTCTAGGGTTTATCTTCTAGTTATTTTACCCAACTTCCTTCTTTTAGGGCTAACCCACTTCTAACTAATTTTTCGACGTACAACCACTTTATCCACAAATATTAAACTCTTCACTTCTACTTGAAACTAATTTATTTGTAATTATTTCCTTATTGCAATAACTTAACCCATGATTAACTCCTAGTTGGAACCATTTGACTAGTCAACTTCTTCTAGGAGCTTCTAGAATAATTTGAATAATTTGACCTTCTAGGGGATTCTATACAACTCATGAGGGTTCTCCAACTTCACTAAACCATATCTCCTCAACCACGAGGAACTGTGTGATGTACCACATATCACCGAAAAAAACACGACATGTACTATCCATCCATGATAGTCTTACCTGCAAATTTATTGATCTTCATTACATTATTCCTCAACCAAAATTGGGTTACTTAACAATACTTTTCGAGCTACCAAAATGTGCTAGCATACATACTCAAGGGTTGACATCAATCTACAATATCACTCTCCAAGGGCTGACATCAATCGAAACCAACTATCAAAACCAATTTTCCATCAATCTAAGCCAACTATCTGACAAACAATTTCATCCATATAGTTTATCTAGCATTCAAAGTTGGTTCTCAAAATGGTACTTTAGACCACTATGGTGTTCTCTTAGTTCAAATTTCTTCCCCCTTAAATAATGCCTCCACATCTTCAAGGCATGAACTATGGCATCAATATCCATATCATGCATAGCATAGTTCCTCTCATGTTCCTTAAGCATTCATGACTCGTAACTAATGACATGTCCATTTTGGGTGAGTACTCCACCAATTCCTTCTTTGCATGCATCTATACAAACTACAAAATTCTCATTTTCGTTAGCAATCTTCAAAATAGGTTCACTAGAAAGTAATTCTTTCAACAAGTTAAAATTATCTTCACACTTTATTTTCCATACAAAATTAGTTCCCTTATTTTTTGAAGAAGTGATGGGATGAAGAATCTTAGAGAGCCCTTCTATAAACCTCCAGTGGTATTAGACTAATCCAATAAAATATATGACTTATGAAACTTTCTTTAGTGTTGGCCACCCTCTAATGGCTTCAATTTTCTCTAGATGGACTACTATGCCTTCTTTTGAAATAACGTTTCCCAAATAATGGATTTTTTATTGGTAAAAAGAACACTTTATTATATTGGAATACAATTGATGTTCCCTTGGTACTTATAGCACCAACCTCAAGTAATGTTCATGCTCTTCCTCGGACATAGAATAGATAAGTATGTCATCCAAGAATATAATGAAAAACTTATTCAGATAATTTTTGAATATGCCTTTCATTAAGAACATAAAGACAAGTGGTCATTGGTTAGTCCAAATGGAACCACTACAAATTCATAATGTTCATACATTGTTCTAAAGGATGTATTACTAATGTTTTATGCCTTGATTCTTACCTAATGGTATCCTAATCTAAAGTCTAATTTTGAAAATATCTTTTCTCCTCTTAGTTGATCAAAGAGGTCATCAACTATGGGTAGAGGGTATTTGTTATTCACGGTGGATTTATTTAATTGTCTAGAGTTAATACATAATGTCAATGTTCCACCCTTATTTTTCACAAAGAGTATTGGTGCTCCCTATATGTACCCTTTATTCAAGAAATATTCCATTTTCATTTGCAATTCTTTTAATTATGATTTACACATTCTATAAGGTGTCTTTGATATTGGGGAAAGTCCTGATACTAAGTCAATAGAAAAATAGATCTCCCTCTTTGGCATAAATATGGGTATTTCTTGGAATACATCTTCAAACTATTACAATACTGAAAAATATTCAAGGATGGGTCCTTTTGTATTTTCTCGTTATTCTACATGAGCAAAACACAATTGAAAACCTTTCCTAAAACATATCTTCAACTATAAGGCTGATATATCCCTTTGAGAAATGGGTCTTAGAATTCCTTTTACAATGCTCTATTTTCCTTCTTCGTCAAGACATGTAAATGTCTCAACATGAACATCTAGGACAACATGATTCTTGTCCAACCAATCCATTCTGATTAGGATATCATAATATCCTAATGGTATGATATTAATATAAGAAAATGCATTTACTCCATTCATATTTATTATACAACATCTTACTGTCTCATCGATCCTTCTTTTGGTCCCAATGGCTAGTTGAACCAAACTTGATTTTTCAAGCTTACTTTTCTCAAAATGTAATTTGTCCACTATTTTAGTATCAATGTAAAAATGACTTGCTCCGGAGTCAATTAAAATAGAAACTTGTTGGTTAATGATCTCACCTTCCACTTTGATCATATGGGATTGGTATTCTACTTGTTGATCCTCTAAGGCTGCATATATTCTTGGAATACTATTTCTCATATCTTCTACTTTAGTATCCTCTTGGATGTTGTGCATGGTATTTATGTTGTCTTATCTATGAGGTAAATCCTTGTACATGTGATCCTCTTAGCACGTTGAACATTTGATTGGTGGTATTCCCTTTTTTCCCAACGATTCTTCCCTCTTGGATTCATCCTTGGCAAAATGATCTTGTTGGTTTTTAGTAGGGTTGTTTATGTTCAAAGGAGGTTTCAATCCCTTCCTTATCTGATCAAAAGTTTCCTTCTTCTTATCCTTCCAAGACATTTGCAATTTTTTTCTTCTACTTCCTTGCTTATACAGGCACTTGTCCTTTCTAATGGTTTTTTTCAAAGTTCTAGGTTCATCATATCAAATATTCTCTTTATAAAATGGTGGCAGTCCACTCAAAAACCTTTGTATATTTACCTTCTCATCCTTGATAAATCCTACATACTTACACAATCCTAAGAACTTCTTTTCATATTATCTCATGGCCATGCTCCCCAATTTGAGTTCAAATAAATCTTGCATATTATTTTCATAGTAGTATTTCGAAAGATATTCCTTTTGAAAATACCTATTGAACTACTTCCAAGTGATCATTCTCTCATTGATGTGTTCAAACTTGCTTCAACTGATCCCACCACATAACAAATTTTCCATGCAAATGGTAAGTGGAAATTCTAGTTTCTAGATTAGATGAGTAGTTTTGGAACTAAAAATACTTCTCGATTCCAAGAAACTAGGCTTCAATATCATCTTCCCTTTCTCTTTCACCATCAAAGGATGGTGGCTTAAGCTTCCTCAAATATCCTTGCAAACCGTCCCACTCATGTTTTATTCTTTGATGTCTAATAGGAGACACTTTGGGACTGCTTGAATCCTCGAATTCATACAACTTCCTAGATAAGTAAGGAGGTGAGTGATGTCTATGAGTTCCACTATCCCTTCTTGAATGACTAGATCTTTTGTACTTATATCTTCTTTCACATTGTCTATCTTCTTCCTCCTATCTGGAGCCTGATCCATTATTTTCTTTCCTCTGCAACTAATTTAGGATTTTCATCATTTGAGAATTTATTTGATTATGTTCTTTCATCATCTTCTAATTGTCTTATTTGTAACTCCGCACTTCTATTCTCAATATTTTCACAACATGGGGGATTCACCTTGTTGACTAAGACCTTATCACGTTCATTCATAAAGGGGGTTTTTAAATTGTGAAAAATAAATTCAATATATGGTAGGTATTGGGGGGAGATGTGGTGTCTCAAGGGGATTATAGGTATTGGGGGATATAAAAAGGGGCATCTAGTAAAAATAGGGTTTTTTTTTATTGGAAATATGTATTGGGATGGGGTTTCAACAAAAGGATTTTGGGAGGTATTTATCAATATCTAGTGAAATTTGTTGATGTTTTGGTATCTGCGAGAGGTATCCACTCCTATAAAACTTTTCATAGAGAATAAAAAGATTCCAAGAAGTCAAAGAAATACCATTGAACAGTTGAAGAACATCCAGGAAAAGAATAAAGTGAAATAGAAGACCACAAAAGAGAAGTCAGCCCACATGAAATAATAATAAAGTGGAAATGTAATTTCTAGGAAGAGAATTCAACCCACATAAATAGTAAAGTAAATTTGAAGACCCATATTAAAATTCATCCCCACGGAGGTGCCTAGACTAGTATAAATACAAGTATAGGTCATTTGTTTTGTACAATCACACAATTCTCCTTCTGTAGTGTGCACTAGGAAGTTTCAAATACAGTTGTAGAAGTTTCACTATTTATGGTTTCTGGTTCTCTTGGAGAGTGCACCCTACCTGCAAAGGATATTATTGGCGACTCCTGGTGGCTTTTATTGTACGCTTCCTATGGAAGAGTTATGTTATGATTGTGTGGTGTTTCCTAGTTGCATCATGCCAGTTGCAGATGCAGTTACAATTGCAGTTGCAGTGTCAGTTGCAGTTATAGTGCTAGTTGTAGTGTTAGTTGCAGTTGCAGTTATAGTTGTAGTTGCAGTGCCAGTTGTAGTTGCAGTTACCAATTACTAGTTCTACGGTGTGCTTTATTTCTCTAGTGATGTGCCCATCTTGTTCCAGTTTTGTGGTGCTACTTAGTTTTCTAACCTCGCTAGGGGTTTACAAGAAGAAGATATAAGTATTTGTTATTAGGGTTTCTTCATTGTTGGTTTGCTCTTGTTAATAGAGTTTGTTCATGGTTGTATTGGAAAGATTCTCTCTAAGAAAAGATGGTTGGGTTTTTCCTTGAGTTTGGGGTTTTCATAGGATAAATATTTGTGTATTTTTTTGCTTGTTTATCTACTTCTTATATATTTCAGTATATGGTTATTGAATGTTAAAAGAAAATCAAAATGCTATGGTAAATATAATGTTAACAAAACTAATGAAAATATAACATGGTATCAGAGCAAGTTTCCTTCATAACAATATAACCACTGGAAGGAAAATCCTGAGATTTGTCGTTGTAGTTTGCCCATGCACAGACCTAAACTTTTCAAGCTTGTTGAGCACTTATTATAAAAAAAAATTGTCAAATTCCATCATATAACAACTCGCCTTTACCTAGCACACCTACTACATTTATTAGATTGACTTTTCATAAAAATTATTTTTTTAGGGTTTTAGGCTTGTTGATATTTTCCTGGACATTAAATCTTTTGATTTAGATTTATAACTTTTTTTTGTTGATGTAATGTCTCAGATTAGAAGACAAAAATGGATGGTGCACTTGTATATAATATGAGGGTGTTTGCAAGAAATATACATTTTGAAAAAGGACATTTATCCAAGAAGTTACAGTAGATCCAAAGGGATCTTAGATCTAGTGCACTCAGAGGAAGTCCAAGACTTGGAGGCGGCATTGATGATGTATTCCACAGTATATAACAACTCAAATGGGACAATAACATCCAAATTCTAGGTTTTCATATCAAGTTTTAATATAAGGTTTTCATACTAGCTTTGATATTTAATATTGTTATAACGTAAGTAAGTGTTGTAACTAGAATAAAAATATTTAGAATTCTATTATTACTACTATTGCTATCAAATGTTTAGTGACACTTGAACATTGTTAGTACAATGATCATCATGTACTAATGATGCACTTATTTACAAAATAAAATTGATCGCTTCTGGGAGATGTTCTTAGTTGTTGACTTTGTCCTAGATATGTTATCTTGTTAAAATCCATGGAGGCTACCATGGAGATGTTGGTTTTCTTGTTTCTTGTTCTGGGAAGGTTACTATGGAGAAATGATTGGTCACAACACTGGAAGAGTGTTGAAAAGCGTTGTTTCTATTTCTTTTTATTGTATTTTGTTTTGGCTCTTGTGTCAGGCATGTCACAGGTGATAGCCATGAGAAGAAGCTATTGTGATGAATATTCCCGTTCTTGTTTTCATTATTGTTATTACCATAATAATATCATTATTGTCTTCTATTTTCCCTTGTTGTTTCTCTTTTTTTGGGCAGGTCACAGGTGATATCTCTAAGAGGGATATATAATGATGGTTGCAGGAGGAAAAAATTTAGATGGTCTCTAATTGAGACATGGAGAAGACTCTCCAAACACAGAATTGTGTGCATGACCATACACATCCATGTAATGAAGAAGAAGAGGATGAAGTTAGAACCTTATGGAAAGAAGGGTACTTTTATGGGATATAGAGTATCTCATATGGAGATTGATTGTAATGAGTAGAAGGCTCCAAAGATGATTGTATTGATCCCTATAGTTCAAATAATTACTCTTCATATCATTAGGAAGAGTAAGTAGAGACAGAAGGGCCTACCCATAATCATTGCAGTGACCATGAAGAGACCAACATGGTCTCATGATAATTTGTAGGATAAAAAGGGAATGCAATTATATGGCATATAATGAGGAGGAGAAGATGGATCCACTAGTGGTGAGGCAGGTGGCTCCACCAAGTATCATCTCAGAAGGATCCATAGTTTAAAAGGAGTCATCCCTCAGGATCTAGTAGGGAGGAGAAACCTCCCAATACAACCCATAGGAGATCATATTTCAAAGGAGGTAAATAGATGCAGAGGGAGAAAGTGGCTCTAGAGATTATATAGAATCAGAGGGAGTCAAGCTTCAAAGGGAGAAAGTGGCTCTAGAGATTATATAGAATTAGAGGGAGTCATGAAGCTTCAGAGGGAGCATGTGAACTCATAGTTAGACTAATCTCAGAGAGAGTCAGTTTACTCAGAGGAAGTTCCCCTAAGATTCAGGTGGGAGAGAGAGACTTCTTCTAGGACTGAAATACAGGTGCCATGAGTTGAGGAGGCTATATCAAAGCTTCAGAGACTTTGAGGAGATATGAGACCTCCTAGGAGGATTCCCTTGTTTCATTAGACTTTGATATAGTGACAAAGGAGGTAGCCAGTGAGAAGGATTGGGATATGGATTTTTTGTCAGTTCTAGAGAGAGAAAGAGACCCCACAAGTTTTCCATATATGTAGCACTGATGAGGAGGATCATTGATTCAAAACCTTCCACTTATGAGGAAGCTACTGAGAAACAAGTGTGGAAGGATGCCATGATGGAAGAGTATTAATTCATCATGAAGAATGATGTGTGGGAAGTGGTTTCAAGACCAAAAGGGAAGAGTGGTCACTTCCAAGTGGATCTACAAGATCAAGCATGCTACATATGACAACATAAAGAAGTACATAGAGAGATTTGTGGCTGGAACATTCTCCTAGAAAAAGGGAAAATATTATGATGAGACACTTTCTCTAGTAGCCATAAGAAGTGTATATAGAGCAACCAAAAGATACATGAGAAGGAGTCTCATGTCTATAGATTGAAGAAATATTTGTACAGGATTAAGTAGGAACCTAGGGCATGGTATGCTAGAACAAATAGTTATTTGATAAGATTGGGGATGGTTTCCCCTTAATATTTAATGACATGTTTCTTACAGGGGATGAGTATCTCGGAGATGGATGGAAGAGGGATCTCACTTCAGAGTTTGAAATTAAGGATCTAGATTTTATGGGATTAGAGGTATGTAAGAGGCCAGATGATATTTTCCTTAGCCAAGGAAAATATATATATTTTAAATCCTACAGAGTTTCAGGATGATGGAATGAAAGTCCATGAAGACACCTATGGTTACGAATCTAAAGGTATTAAGTGATTCATCTTCATGTTTGGTAGATCACACAATGTACATATAGTTGATATGATCCTTTATGTACCTGGTTAACACCAGGTCGAACATATGATTTGCGTTGAACACGTTGATTCAGTACATGGTTGAGTCTAGACATGTACATTCGATAGCATCAAAGCATGTGTTGAGGTAAATCCATGGTATGGTTGGATATGTCCTTAGATATGTCTCATATAGAGAAGTGAATATTCAAGGTTATACAGAGTCTGACTGGGTGGGGAGTGCAGTAGATAGGAAAAGAACATCAGGATGTTGCTTCAGATGTCAGTGGTGTTAGCACTGCAAGTCACAGTTTGATTGCTAAAGTGTAAGCTCAACACCCATTAGAATGTAAAAGATAAGTTTTTGTTTGAATAGGTGGATCAAAAGTATTAAAAAATAAAGGGAGAGGGAAACAAACTATATATCAATAGGATACACCATTGGGCAATGGAGTCACACAAACACCCTAAAGTTATAAGGAAATTGAAAATCATATCAGAAAAATGGATAATAAGATGGCATATGGAAGAAAGGATAAGTTAACATAAATTAGATCATCCATTAAACAAATATCCTCTCTGCAAAATGAATTATAAATATACTTGAATAAACACAATGAGTTATAGGCAATCACAACAAACCCTTTGATGCTCAAGAATCTATAAATCAAATACAACCATCGATCCTCAAAAGATACAATTCATTCAAGATAGACATAAATGAATATGAATAACAAAGAGAACACAATCTGATATAAAAAATATCATGAATCTTCAATGTCAGGACTATTTACATGATAAAAATGCCCTCAAGATTACAAATGAACACACACAGGGAAACTGCTTGATCCTACTCTCTCTAGCCTCTCTTGGCTCATGAATCCAACCCTTATCCAAGATATCCCTCCTTAATTAAATATAAAATAGCATAAAAATATCCTTAATAGGTCGAATCCCATCTCTTTCATTGGATTCTAGGCCTTGGAGATAGGTGGCAACAGTCAAAGAGACAAAAATCCAACAAACTGCTAATTTTGAGGAAATTGTTGGAAGTCATTAATAAATTGTTTCCAAATCACTACATGAGGTATTTAATGGAGCTAAAACTCATGTGTAGGTATCCCTTAGCATCTAAATAATCTCTTATAAGTTGTTCAAACCCTCTTTGACAGGTGGCAACCTCCCAACAAGGCAAATATCCAACAACTATGTAAAACAAAGAGTTTGCAACACATTTCACAGTGCACCGATGTTTTAATTGTTTCGCTCAAATTCCAAACTGGGTCAGGCTGAAATTTGGTTAGCAAGTCAACAAGGATATCATATTCCTCCACAAAAACTTTCAAAGGAACCCAGATGGGAATTCAAAATTTATGAGAAAAAAGGTCCTCTGTTGTGTGTTAATTTCTTAAAAATAGTCAAAAATACCAGTTCACAGCGTCGATGCTGCAAAATTTCCTGTAGCTTCTCGTTTCACTTTTTCGATTTTTTTATCATTTAAAAAATCTATCAAGTGTCCCAATAGTGTTGTAAACTTCATTATATTGATATATGACTTATATGAAAGAACCACAACTGATACTCATGACTTACAAGTCATAGCCATCACCCAAAAAATGTTGTAAAATGCATTAAAATAAGCTAACATCATTAAAAACATTTGCAACTTTAAGCTTGCTTCAACAAATGATCAACCACAGATTGTAAATTGGATAGGGGTAAGAATTCACTCGTTTAAGCCTGAATTTGAAAGGATGAAAAAGGTGAAAGTTTCAGTAGTCCTAGAACAGAGGGTTCACAGCACAATTCACAACGTCAAAAACTACACCAGTAAAAGGACCTCCTATAAACCTTCAAATAGCATGCTAAACCTTATGAATTATCCAATAGAATTGAGCTTGATGCAGATAATTGGGTATTTTAACACACATGTATGCAAACTATTCAACCTCCAACACTCTCTTTCAACCAGTTCACAGTGCCAGTTCACAGTTCATGGCTTAAACACAATTTGCACACTTGGAGGAAGCTATTAGAAACTTTATGACATAATCCCTGAGAATTTGTTTAAAATACAAGCTCTGAAAACAATTCCGTGTCATGATTCTTTAACCCTACAATTCTATGTGTTAACATATGGCTCCATAGGGGATGGCATGCTCCCTATGAGCTCCCAAGAACATGTAGTTCAGTGCCTTATCCATTCCATCTCTGCATACTATATTTATGAAAACATATCTGCCCCTTATTGAAAATAAAAACACTGTCATAAGCTGCAAACTGAACTCACACTGTACACAAATTCAAACTAAAAATCACATGCTCATGGAGTGAGCTTATTTATGTACATCAACCTACACTAATCTGCCCAACTCAACTTCCTAATTAAGTAATATGATATGTCCAATACAACCAGTCAAATAATTGTTTGGAATGTGATACTTGTGTCTGGTCTTAAAATATTAAAATGGACAATGATAAAATAAAATATGGTTGAGAGTATAACTAAAACTGATATCCATAGAGCATAAGTGATACAACATTTGAGCTAACAAAAATCTCCAGATATGTTGCCATCAGATCATAAAAAACATGAGAGAATACCTCAATAAATATTTTCTTTACCGGACCAACTGAATATTGGATTGCCTCTCCATATTTTATGCTTCGTGACTTCCGCCATTCTTAATTATCTACAAAACTAAAGCATACTGGAGGTTGGTTTTAGTGTTTTCAAATGGAGATTCTACTAGATTAAGTACCTCCCAACATTATTTAGATTAATGAAAACTTTCAGTAAGAAGCATGTCATGGATCTTCTCGTCTTCTTCAACTTTAGTTTCTTGAGAAAACATATCATTTTGAAAATCATGGGAAACATGTTGAAAATATTGAGGAATAATTTATTCAACAATTCCTTGATTGCAAACACTCTGATGGGTAGATATTCTATATAACTTATTAAATTCCATACAACATCCTTCATATAGGAGATCATCACTATAACCTTGTTTCCAATAATTATTGAATACAATATGAAAATATTTCAACAACTGAATGCTAGCAGCTGGAAGAGATCTACACCACTCATGAGCCCTTCCTTACAAGGAGTACCTAGAAAGCTTGATATGAGCGTCCTCATGCATGATCTGAAGATGATAAATAAGATCATGGAAATCCAACAAGTTCTCAGATGGTACTTCCCAACATTCTCCTCTAAATATGGGTATGCAACCTTCCCATTCATCTCTACTAGGCACTGGATTTGGAAAACCGACTATATTTGAGAAATCACAGAAAACATACCTCTGAGCCAGAATTTTGTGAATTTCAAATGAGTGGAGTCACCTATAAATTCATTTGTAATGAATTTGGAGTTGCCAAGTAGAATATTGCAGTCAATCTCATGTCCTTCTCTTGTCTACCATCAAGAGTTGGATCTAATCATTGTCATTCTCCCAGGGAAGATTTCTTCACTTCCGTCCTCGACAACGATGCCAAAAATGTTAGCATTGAAAGTCACACTTTGAATTCTAAAGTGTAAGCTCAGCACCCATCAAAATGTGAAAGATAAGTTTTGGTTTGAATAGGTGGATCAACAAGATTGATAAATAAAGGGAGAGGGAAACAAACTGCAGATCAGTAGGCTACACCATTGGGAAATGGAGTCACACAAACGCCCTCAAGTTAGAAGTCAATTGAAAATCATATCACAAAAATGGATTATAAGATGGCATATAGAAGAAAGGATAAGTTAACATAAAGTATATCATTGATTAAACAAATATCCTCTCTACAAAATGGATTAGAAAGCTACTTGAATAAACACAATGAGTTATAAGGAATCACGACAAACCCTTTGTTGCTCAAGAATGTATAAATCAAATACAACCATTGATCCTCAAAATATACAATTCATTCAATCAATATAGAAATGAAGATGAATAAAAAATAGAATGCAATATGATATAACAAATCTCATGAATCTTCAATTTCAGTAATATTTACATAATAAAAATTCCCTCAGGCTTACAAATGAACACACACACAGGGAAAATGCTTGCTCTTGCTCTCTCTAGCTTCTCTTGGCTCATGAATCCAACCCTTCTCCAAGAGATCCCTCCTTCATTAAATATAAAATAGAATCAAAATATACTTAGGATTTCAAATCCCATCTCTTTCATTGGATTCTAGGCCTTGGATATAGGTGGAAACAGTCAAATAGACAAAAATCCAACAAACTGTTAATTTTGAGGAAATTGTTGGAAGTCATTAATAAATTGTTTCCAACTCACTGCATGAGGTCTTCAATGGATATAAAACTTAGGTTCAGGTGCCCCTTAGCATCTAATTGATCTCTGATAAGTCAATCTTACCCTTCTTGACAAGTGAAAACCTCCCAACAAGGAGAATATCCAACAACTATGCAAAACAAAGAGTTTGCAACACATTTCGCAGTGCACTGGTATTTTAATTGTTTCTCTCAAATGCCAAATTAGGTGAGGCTGTAATTTGGTCAGCAAGTCAACAAGGATATTATCTTCGTCCAAAACACATTTCATAGGAACCCATATGGGAATTCAAAATTTATGATAAAAAGTGTCCTCTGTTGTGTGCTAATTTCTTAAAAACAGTCAAAAATACCAGTTCGTAGTGCTAGCGCTGTGAAATTTCCTGTAGCAACCCATTTCACTTTTTCCAATTTTTTATCATTTCAAAAATCTATCAGGTGTCCCAAGAGTGATGTAAACTTCATTATATTGATATATGACTTAGAGAAAAACACCACAACTGATACTCATGGCTTACAACTCACAACCATCACCCAAAAAATGTTGTAAAATGCATAAAAATAGGTTAACATCATTAACAACATTTGCAACTTTGAGTCTGCTTCATCAAATGATCAACTATGGATTGAAAATTGGATAGGGGTAATAATTCACTCGTTTAAGTCTGAATTTGAAAGGATGCAATTCACAACACCAACAAATATATCAGTAAAAGAACCTCCTCTCAACCTTCAAATAGAATGATAACCCTTATGAAGTATCCAGTAGACTTGAGCTTGATGTAGATAATTTGGGATTTTAATACACATGTATGCAAACTATTCAACCTCCAACACTCTCCTTCAACCAGTTTGCAGCGCCTGGATTAAACACAATTTTCACACTTGGAGGAAGTTGTTAGAAACTTTATGACATAATCCCTGAGAATTTGTTTAAAATACAAGCTCTAAAAAAATGATCTTCTATGTCATGATTCCTTAACCCTGCAATTCTATGTGCTAACAAGTGGCACTTAGTAAAGAAGAGACAAAGTATATATCAACCAGTGTTGCAAGCCATGAAGCAGTGTGGCTTCAGAAGTTGCTTGCAGGGTTATTTGATCTAGAGTTGGAGACAACTTTGATACATTTTGATAATCAAATTTGTGTGAATATTTTAGAGAATCCTTTGTCTTTAATGATAAGTCAAAGCATATAGAGATCAAATACCATTACATCTAATACATGGTGTAGAGAGGAGAAGTGGAGTTCTGGTACATATCCACATATGAGAAGATAGAGAAAATTCTCACCAAGCCTCTGTCTAGAGTGAAGTATGAGTACTTCAGAGAAACTCTTGGCATGATGCAAAATGTCCACCCTCGTTGAGAGGGATATGTGATGTTTCTCCTCTAGTAGGATTCCCTTTGGACAAGGGTTTCCAAGATTAGTCATGTGGAGGAACTGAAGGAGTAATGTAGTAGTATTTCCTAGTGGATGGGTGTGAATGGGAATACTAGGAGAGGAGAAACATTAACATCATAACATATTCATGGAGACTATGGGAGTAACTTCATGTTGCTAGATTCATCATGAGACTATAACTATGGTTGATGGCATGGTATTAGTTGTGTGCTACTAGTTGATTGTTGCACAGTTATAGATATTATCAACTATGACTATGGTTGATGGCATGGTAGTAGTTGTTTGCTACTAGTTCATTGTTGCATAGTCATAGGGACTACAGACAATGATTATGGTTAATATCATGGTAGTAGTTGTGTGCTACTAGTTGATTGTTTCATAATCATAGAGACTGTCGAACTACATGGTGGTAGATTTTGTAGTTACCAGTTGATTGCAGGATATGACTATGGTTGATGGAATGGTAGTAGTTGTGGGTTGCTAGTTGATTGTTGCATAGTCACATAGATCATAACTATGGATCATGGCATGATAATAACTTAGTTTTACTAGCTGATTGTTGCATAGTTATGAATATTATTGGATTGCATGGTAGTAGTCTTATGAATACTAGTTGATTGTAGATCACAACTATGGTTGTTGGCATGGTAGTAGCTTAGTGCTACTAGTTTATTGCTACGTATTTTTGATAGTATGGTAGTATCTTTGTGCTACTAGTTGATTGTTGTATAGCATGGTAGTATATTTGTGCTACTAGTTGATGGCTACATAGTCGTGGAGACTGTTATCACATAAAATTGTCAAAGTCCTGTGGGATTTTGGTTTCTACCTAAGTCTATAATTTTTCCCTGGTCTCCCTATTTTCCCAGCCCACAACCAATCGTCTGAATCCTCAATCATACAGGCTGCAACCATGAACACAAAGCACAACTTTCCTAACAGTCCATTTCAGGTTTGAAGCACAAGCAAAAGGAAATTTTAATCTTTCAATGATGAATATCCATCAGGTGAATCGATCGATGGCGTGCATTCTTTCAGAATGTTAAAAGTTGCACAAATTTTTTCACCAAAGAAAAAGCCCGAAGTCAAAGGGTCGAGCAAATATTTAATCTGGTCCATAGATCTCATTAGGAGAGATCAACAATCGAAGTGAGATCGGAAGAGCG